>AWUE01020933.1:0-23618 GCA_001974825.2 Corchorus olitorius | reverse complement strand
CCAATCAAAGGAGAACACAAATGAAAAATCTGGTTAATGCAAAAAGTAACTTACTGCAATGATTTCCAGGTCGGCGTTGCGTTGATATATACAATGTAGAAAAAAAAATAGGGCTTGAAAGAGGAAAACAATTGCAAAAGCAGAGGGGAAAAATAAAAACAGAGAAAGAAAGGTCCTCAGTCTGAGAGTTAGTTATTATCGTTATCTTGTCCTTTTTCCAAAAGTTCCATGCAAACTAGAAAATTTTAGATGGTCATAAAGAGAGAAAGTAAGATTTAAGAGAGAACAAAAAAGGTAATGGCAATCTTCTTCCTTTGAGAAAATTATTTCAGGTAATAATAGAGGCAGGGCTTCTATTCATGTCAACAATTATGCCAAAAATAGAACTAAACTCGTTAACGGTGAATGATTCGCTTGTGGAGTTTGTGGAAAGGGCTTTTACTGCGGAAAGAAACCATTCCATGGTTTCTGTTCCTCCAACGAACATTATGTGATTGAAAAAACTGTTTCAACTGAATCATTAATCACATGAAATTTAATGCCACAAAGCTCTAGAATTTTTAGACTTGGAAGAGAAACATTAACCGGAACAGTGAAAGCAAAAGGTTTAAAATTCATATTTAGTTTTAGTGTTACCAAAGTCTTGCAAATGAACATCTGTGGAGGCATGTAATTCAATAAAACCCAAAGGCGAATTAAAACAAATTTTAGGAAATACAAAAACAGTGCTATTAATAGCCATTTGAAACCATGTTACATACCTCAAATCCAGCAAGTTTAAGAGCTTCCAGACGCTGTCTCATTGAACTGATACAAATGAGTCCATTATGGTCGTAATGTACGATTCGTACTGGCCAGGTTTCAACATTCTGTATATTTCTTGGTAGCAATCAATCTATTTCCACCCCAAAGAAACAAAATCAGGCAAACTCAGCTATTGAACATCTTATTGAGTGTTTAAGGGCATACCAGATATGGTGCATGACAGGTGGTTCTATGGCAAATATTGATAGAAAGGCAAATTTAAACATTGCAGTATCCAGAAGATTATATCATTCTTCATGACATATATATCCTTAGAAAAGCACTTCTTACCCTCTTCAAATATTATTGCTAATATGCAACCAAATGCTTTTGAGCAAGTTGTACTACTAATATGGGTTAAATCAATCAAAATCACAAATTACCAACAATGGAGAATGAAAAGTACTTGTTAGAATTCCATTTTAACTTTTTAGGAGGGATGAAAAGATATCACAAATACACAACTTGACATAATTTCTTTGAACTCCTTGGTAACCCCAAGATTTTCTTTCTGATGCACCGTCGCTTTTGTATGTCTCCGTACATTTTTATTTCCAGCTTCTCCAAAAGTCTTGCATTCAACAGGATGTATGCTACCATTTCCAAATCTTCAATAGAAACAACAATTTTGATCTTCATTAGGTAGTAGTTGCACCAACAAGGGGTTGGATCAAGTGGTAAGCGGCTTGTTCCAGCTTAAGCAGGTCTCGGGTTTGAAACCTTGCGTACGCAGCTGCCCCTGTTGGGAGACTCACCCACCATAACAAGATGCGCGACGCGGGTCGGATCCGGGCCCTGAATACTGGATGGGATACCAAAAAAAAAAAATAGGTAGTAGTTGCAGAAATTCATACAGCCCCGGTTGCGGCTTGTCCAGGTACGTACAACTAATTTCCAATCGAACCATGTTGCAAAATGCAATAAATTGCTTATCTGATAAATATTGAAGCTGCACATAAAATTTCATAGTTATAAATTGTCAAAAGAATATTGTAGTATAAATTAATCAGATGACACTAAGAATTATAAGTGACTAACCAGTTGGTAATCAATATTTAGATAAATAACTTGACATGGTCCATTGCTGGTAGAAACTGGGAAAAGGCAACTTGTTGATAATCTTGAAGTTCATCATACTCACAAGGAAAAATATGAATAGCAGCTTTAACAAGTGAATGCATCTCTGCTATTGAATATTATTTAGCCATGTAGTCCGCGTATTTGAAGTAGATAAGACTTAAAAACTTTAAGCACAAGCTCATAATCAAAACGTGGGCTTCCACCTCCACCACTAAAATAACTTCCTCGCTTTCTATAGGAATCTATAGTCAATCTCTTGAGTGCAGGATTAGAGATATTGAGTGAGTGGTTTAGGCAATTCGAGTAACAATCAGAAATAGAGTAACAAGCACAGGGCAGTTTGAAAAAAGTGTTTCAATTGAAACATCAAACACATCAAAATTTAATACCACGAACCTCTAGTGTTTTGAGACTTGGAACAGAAACATTAGCCGGAACAGTCAAAGTAAAAGGTGTAAAATTCATACTCAATTTTAGACTTGGAACAGGTCAATGGGTTTTACATTCATAAGGCTCAAGCCTAGCCCATAATTTATTCATGACCCAACCCAACAAAATACAATTTTTGTTCTTTCTTTTTATTTAATTTTTTCAGCAAAATTATTTCTCTGCTTTATGCTAATTTGTTGCCTTCTTTTTCTCATAAACAGTTCAAATTATAATTCAATAACTAGTACTTGTCAAACATGATGATCCAAAACTTTATTGAGGAATTTGCTCATGTCCTTCTATTGCCAAATTCATCTGTGTTCGGATCATTAAAATCTGGCTCTGGTGGCTTTGGCAGCTTCATCAAGCTGCTGGAACTGCATTCGCCTCGACTCCTATGGCTACGAAGATTCTTCACAAACCTTGATGCATATAAAGTTGCACCAATCCTATACGATTCTGTAGTGTTATGATAACTTTGCCCAACTAAGGCTGTCTCATCATCATATTCTTCATCATAGTCATATGCAAGTTCTTCCTCCTCTTCCTTTGAGTCACCATTTCCATTTTTTTAACATCAAATGCTTGTCGAGATTATGTTACAGTCATTTTTATATAAGTCCATGAAAATGCAATGAAACTTCATATGCTGACCACAGAATAACATGAAAATGTGAGTGAGAAGAACAAGCAGAATATATTTACCCTTCAGACCAAATTTAAACAGAGATGTCGCTTGATATCTCTCCGGAGATCTTTTGGCAAACTCTAGACTAAGGTTTCTTCGTCAACTCCTCGCGTCTCTAACCATTTGTATTGGTCATAGCGCCTAACTTGCTCCCTCAGACCCTGCGGAAGTGCATTATGATGCATCCACTGCTCGGAGTCGCGCCTTTTGATCCTCATTTCCTCAAGACGAACTGTAAGAGATTGAAGGTAGGTTTGTTGCAATAACAGGAGAACTCAAAGTTACCAACATTTTTATTTTTTTGGACTTCCTCTTCTTTTAAAGATAAACATGTAATGTTCACATGTCAGCCATTTCTAAAAGCAATGAAGAAAATTATAGGAAGTAAGAGACTAATCAAAGCCTGTATCAATGAGCTAAGTTGCACCATTCCCTGGTGCATAATTGTGTACTTAGAAACAGAACAGAATAAAAAATGTATAGAAATTATTACTAATCAAACAAAGGTTTTGAACGGACCTGCATGTTACCAATCAAAAGTGCAAAAAGGATAAGCCTAAAAATAGCTATTGCTATAGAAAAGAGAACTTCTCCTGGATAGGTACTGGTTAGAAGACCCTGACCAAGTGTGCTGCAGAAAAATAATGGATGTTAATAGACAAATAGAACACGAAAAAGATAGATTAGAGGGTATTAAGATAAAATGGATCATGTATGTGCTTATGTTATGTTTCTATGTGTATAAAGACATAGTTTGGACACCTTAGATTCTGTAATCCCCACCAAAGACAATAACAGAATTTGGTGAAGAAGATCACATTTTTTGAAACAATGCCAGATTGAATAGCTTGAGTGTAGATTCCGAAATCAAATGGTGATGCACCATTATCCTTAACAGCACATTTGCTACTAAGTATACTCTCGCTTATATTTCGCCACTCTTCATGGCCTTTCATATGCCATTTGCCACAATACAAAAATTCTTCACGGCATTTGCTACTAATACCCTCACAAGCTTTACGCCAGCACGAATCATTACGCTCTACAACTAGTAAGTACCACAAAGCCCCCACTATCTGCAGAAATATTCCAGATGGAAGTGATTTAGATGAGTAATACAAAATTAGCAGTTTGGGAGCAAATACTACTTGAATGCAAAACTTACATGGCTTGCAAGCATGTACCATAGCAGATAGTATGCAGCACCAGTCCAAGCGCCATCGGCAAAACTACCAGCTTGCTTTTTCAGTTCTGATGTCAATGGTATAAACCTGACTAACCTGGGAATATACTGAATAAATACAATGACTAGCAATGCCTGCTTTGTTTTCCATACTTCCGAACCCTTTGACTTCATGAGAAAATTCTTCCACACCACAATCTGCAAAAATGGAATAAGCCTTAGGAAGACTATGAACCATTTTCTTAAAATGATCATACTTCAAATAGAAGTTACTTAAGTTGCTAATATTATTCAATTTTTCTATTCAAATTGCAGAACTTTAAACATGTTATGAACAAGTAGTTGCGCAAACCTGTGGCAAAGGGAGCACAGAAAGAAAATCAACAATGAAGTAACGAGTTAAATATCGCTTGGCTATCTGTCCAGGATCAATCACTAGTTCACCTCGTCCGAAAACCCGGGATGATGGGGCAATAAAAGCTGTTCGGAACTGAAATACCATCCGAATAAGGTAGAAAGTATCGATTACTATCCGAATAATTGTAGTCGTGACTCCCACCTTTTTGTCCATACCAAGGCAATCTGATTGATGGTTGAAGATAGGAAGATAGAAAAATAGTGGATCCAAAGATACTGAAAGTATGCAGGACACAACAAAAAACTTGTTCCATAACAGAAGAGATCTGTTTTGAGGATCAAATATCATTGTGTCTGACACTTTAAGATCTTCAGGGAACACAGCTCGTGTGACTCCAGATCTTATAGACCGACCAAATGTTAGTAATTGATCGGTCGTCAGCAAATCATAAAAATAAAATCCCAACAATTACTAACTAAAGATAGTTAGGGCAAGTAGGGGTCGATCCCACAGAGAGATAGATTATTATTCTTTTTCTTAAAACAAACAAACAAAATAAAGAATGTTTTTAAAGTAAAATTAAATCAAATCAAACTAATAATTAAAACTATTTAAGAAAGCAATCAAGAAAATTAAAGAAAACAATTAATTAAAAGCAGAGAATAAATTGAGAAAATAATTAAGAGAACCCTCCAACATAGAATTAATATCCCTCTTGACAACAATAACACAGATCATTGATATCTAAAGATTATGAAAACAATGGATAGCTTGCTTGGAATTTAATCCTAAATTACCTTAATTAGATAAAGCTCTTGATCCAGTGTGAATTATCTCTTTTATTCTTTAAACAATTACCTCTTGATCCAGTGTGATAATTACTCAAGAATAAAGCATTAAGACCTAGTAATTTACAAGCACAATGGGCAATTAAAAATTGGTCAAAGATTCTTAAATCCCTTGGAAGGAAGATCATTCGCTTCCAATTGCTACCAAACAATTAAATCCGAAGATCCTTCAAGATTTTAATTTAGCTAATGCTACTTAATTTATCAAGAAAGTGCGTGCTTCAATCAATCAAAACAAGCAACATAGAATTCATGCAGAGATATAAAGAAATACCCTATTAATTCTCATATAAAAGCACAAAATCTCACCATGATATAAGTCAAGAGATCAACTAAATTCTACATTGGAGAAAAGAAAAGGATTACTCACTCATGAATTGAGGGAGCATCCAAAGAAAAAAAGAAAACTTACAGAACTTGAAGGCGAAATCCTCCTCTTGAATATCCTAGGGTTGCCGCCCCTCTCTATGCGAAGAGGGGGTGCGGCACCCTAGCCCTTAAACTAGAAGAAAAACTAGAACTAGAAGAGAAAAAGAAGAAGAGAAAATTATCTAGATATTGTGTGTATGTGGGTATGTGATTTGTGTTACAGGAGATGGCTATTTATAGTGGAAATAATCCTAGAAAATCCAATCCTAACTTGGAAAGGTGTCTTAGTCGGTTTTGGGTCTAACTTAGACTCCAAGTTAGATTAAAAATCTTCTTAGAGTAGAATCCAAGTCAAAATAGGATCCTGAAATTTTGCTGAATTCGTGCAGGGACTTCGACGTCATTTTTGGACTTGAAAACGGCCGAACTGGGTCTTGGACTTCAAAGGAAAGTTGTAGATCTCAGAGTTAGCTTTCCAACGAGTACTCATGGGCTTCAAACGAAGGTCTGAGCAGAAAGTTATGATTTTTCTACCAAAACTGCGCCTGAATCCTAATCCTGTTAGAACTAGAATCGGGAATCTACGGGATTTTGGATATCTCCTTGAATATAGGAGTCATTAATTGAGATTTTAATTCCAATTAATGATTTATATGGGCTGAGTATTTTCCCATATTAAATATCCAAAATTCCTTAGCTTCCAGGCTTCTTCATGGCTTGTCTTCAATCCTTTGCAATTAAAGATCCATTCTTCAATTCTTGCCTCTTGGAAATAATTCTTCAATGGTCTTCAAATCTTCAAATTGTCTTCAATAAATCTTCAAACACGAACTTCGAATCTCCAAATCTATACTCAAAATTACTTTGCTCATATCTGTGTAAAAAGTCATCAAAATAGCTCCAAAAGTAGTGAAAATTATGAAATTAACAATTTCACATCTCATAAAGACTCAAATAAAAAATATTAACAAAATAGCATATATTTGAGCATAAATAGATCCAAAAACATAATAAAATAGCCATAAAAATAGGGTTGTTTTTGGCTCGATCAGTAATCCTTCTGATCCTCTCATCATCCCCACGCGAAAAGATTTTGATGCATTCTTCTTTCCACGGCCACCAAATGTCAAGCCCTCTAAATCAAATTCGCACTTCTTCATTGGTCTAGTTGGCATTGACATATTAGAATCTGAATCGTCCAATCTAGAGATTAAACACATGCCACAGTTGAATCATTTTCAGAACCATAAATTTAAATAGAAAATAATACTCCCTCCGTCCCATATTATCTGTCCCTTTTGGGTCAAACTAATCATGCATTTGACCTATAATTATAAAAAATATATATACAATCAATTTTTCAAAAAATATGTTTTGAAAAGTTTAAGACTTAACTTAATCAAAACATAATTTTTTAAAATTTATTTGTGTCTAATTTTTTCATAATTAAAGGTCAAAGTTAAAGGGACAGATAATATGGGACTGAGGGAGTAGCAAATAGATTTTGAAAGTAAGAAACTGAATTATTTCCCATTTCACCAGGAAATATTGATCAAACATAAGCAAGTTTTATAATATTATCTAAAATGTTTATTATCTATTATTTGAAAACAACAGAAAGTTGCATGCTATGCATTAATACCTTACAAATTTCTCCTTCTGACCATCGATATACTGAGACTTGTAACCAGCATCAAACATTTTTCCTAGAATTAACGATGTATAACATTGAATGTCGTGTGGATATGTCAAAATTGCAGCAACTCCTGTATGACAAAAAATTCAAAGCATGATATATAATACTTTAGGAAAATATACATGAGGGTTAAGTCGTATCCATGAATGATAACTATGATCCTTCTAGAAAATATTAACACTGCAAAAGTGATAAAATTTGCTGCAAAATGTAGTGAATATGAGTATAATTTTGTTAATTTACAGTGCACTTGCACAATAACCTTGAGATAATCTAAAGCAAAAAAGAAATTTAAGGGGCATTAAGGAGATAAATAAATTATAAAAAGTTGTAGCTTTCAAAATTATCACCCAACAGCCTCATGTATATATTGCTCTCTTCTCTGTATATGCATCCTGACATTCTATAAAACAGTTAAGGAAAAAAAAACCCTCTAATTTATAAATGCAAATATATGTTTTTCAAGTTTCCACTCAACCAAGCTCAACCTAAAGGTGTAGCATCTGAGACAAGAATAAAATCCCAGGCTATTGTAGAAGATTAAGCCTTTGAATGTAATAGAGTCTTTGACAAACAAATGTTCCAAATGCTCGGCAATCGATGTCCCATGAGCATGCATAAATTGGGTAAAAAAAAACTACTACCAAAGTAATGCATCATCTCTCAAACGTTCCATTTTTAGTTGCAGGAAAATAAAAAAACCTTTTTCCTTACCCTATGGATAAGATCATCATTGTAAAGTTCTCTAAGGCAACAATGGTAGCATCCTTGACCAATGAACAAGAAATGTAGATTATAGAATGAAAGAAAGGCATATAAAACATGAATATCAATTTCATCCATATTAATCTTATATTTGAAAAGTTCATATTGATCCAAATTTTTTACCCTCTTCAAATATTATTGCTTGTTACCCTCTTCAAATATTATTGCTAATATGCAACCAAATGCTTTTGAGCAAGTTGTACTACTAATATGGGTTAAATCAATCAAAATTACAAATTACCAACAATGGAGAATGAAAAGTACTTGTTAGAATTCCATTTTAACTTTTTAGGAGGGATGAAAAGATATCACAAATACACAACTTAACATAATTTCTTTGAACTCCTTGGTAACCCCAAGATTTTCTTTCTGATGCACCGCCGCTTTTGTACGTCTACGTACATTTTTATTTCCAGCTTCTCCAAAAGTCTTGAATTCAACAGGATGTATGCTACCATTTCCAAATCTTCATTAGAAACAACAATTTTGATCTTCATTAGGTAGTAGTTGCAGAAATTCATACAGCCCCGGTTGCGGCATGTCCAGGTACGTACAACTAATTTCTAATCGAACCATGTTGCAAAATGCAATAAATTGCTTATCTGATAAATATTGAAGCTGCACATAAAATTTCACAGTTATAAATTGTCAAAAGAATATTGTAGTATAAATTAATCAGATGACACTAAGAATTATAAGTAACTAACCAGTTGGTAATCAATATTTAGATAAAATAACTTGACATGGTCCATTGCTGGTAGAAACTGGGATAAGGCAACTTGTTGATAATCTTGAAGTTCATCATACTCACAAGGAAAAATATGAATAGCAGCTTTAACAAATGAATGCATCTTTGCTATTGAATATTATTTAGCCATGTAGTCCGCGTATTTGAAGTAGATAAGACTTAAAAACTTTAAGCACAAGCTCATAATCAAAACGTGGGCTTCCACCTCCACCACTAAAATAACTTCCTCGCTTTCTATAGGAATCTATAGTCAATCTCTTGAGTGCAGGATTAGAGATATTGAGTCGGTGGTTTAGGCAATTCGAGTAACAATCAGAAATAGAGTTTCAAGCACAGGGCAGTTTGAAAAAAGTGTTTCAATTGAACCATTAAACACATCAAAATTTAATACCACGAACCTCTAGTGTTTTGAGACTTGGAACAGAAACATTAGCCGGAACAGTCAAAGTAAAAGGTGTAAAATTCATACTCAATTTTAGACTTGGAACAGGTCAATGGGTTTTACATTCATAAGGCTCAAGCCTAGCCCATAATTTATTCATGACCCAACCCAACAAAATACAATTTATGTTCTTTCTTTTTATTTAATTTTTTCTGCAAAATTATTTCTCTTCTTTATGCTAATTTCTTGCCTTCTTTTTCTCATAAACAGTTCAAATTATAATTCAATAACTAGTACTTGTCAAACATGATGATCCAAAACTTTATTGAAGAATTTGCTCATGTCCTTCTACGCAAACCTTGATGCATATAAAGTTGCACCAATGCTATACGATTCTGTAGTGTTATGATCACTTTGCCCAACTAAGGCTGTCTCATCATCATATTCTTCATCATAGTCATATGCAAGTTCTTCCTCCTCTTCCTTACGACAAAGTTCTGCATTTTTCCTTTTGGAATACTTGCGCCAAGCTGTTTGGATAAAGCATGCTGCCCAAGTCCTCCATTGCTGCGAGTAGTATCTGAACGTATGCTGAACCTACCTACTATGAAGGCGGCGAAATTGGCTCGCAACGAATTTCAACTCTTCAGCTTCCAAGGCAAAAGGCTCTACCTCATTTAAAGCCTTCACCGTGCGAGTAGATGATGGTAAGTTGGAACCAGCTTTGGGGTCAATTGCCCATGTCAATAATTCCTCACCACAAAAGTCACCTTCTTTCAGTAATCCTCTGTTGAAAAACCCACTCCTTCCACCATCCGTTGTCACACTCTCAAGGCGTCCACGAATGATGAAAACCATCTCGTTTACTGGATCCCCTTCTCGAACTATGTAGGTATCTTCAGTGTATAAACTTGGTTTCAGTCGCTCACAAATTGCGTCGAGTAACCTTTCATCCATATTGGCAAACGAAGGAACCTGCATATCAGAAAGGATATAGGTTACTTGCACTAAAAGAAATTTATTTATGAGAGTGTAACTTGATTTGAGTCACCATTTCCATTTTTTTAACATCAAATGCTTTCCCAGATTATGTTACAGTCATTTTTATATAAGTCCATGAAAATGCAATGAAACTTCATATTTTGACCACAGAATAACATGAAAATGTGAGTGAGAAGAAGAAGCAGAATATAAGAATATCTTTACCCTTCAGACCAAATTCAAACAGAGATGTCGCTTGATATCTCTCCGGAGATCTTTTGGCAAACTCTGGACTAAGGTTTCTTCGTCAACTCCTCGCGTCTCTAACCATTTGTATTGGTCATAGCTGATCGGTCGTTGATCAAATCACAAGATAAATCCCCACAAACCAATAACTAATAGCTAGGGCAAGTAGGGGTCGAATCCCACAGAGAAGGTGGAAACAAATTAAATCCAAATCACACTTAAGAAAGTCTTACCGAAGGGGATTTTTATGTGTTTTTCAAAATACAAAATCAAACTTAGAAAACAATTAAGTAAAACTAAACTAAAGATCTAGGAAATAAATTGAGAAAAACAATTAATTGAAAACATACTTCTTTTCCTCTAGGTAATTATTTTGATCAAATAAATCATGGATCATAGACACAAAGCATGAATTTGACTTAAATTGCAATCAATTAAGAATCATAAATTACCCCAAATCGATATATAGCCTAAAACGTAGACATCAATTTTCATTGGAATAAAGTAATCCTCTTAAATCTTAAACAACTCCACTTGAATAATTGGTATAGGAACAAACGTAATGCTAATTCCAACATGCTAATAAGATTAATCCGCATCTCGCTAAAACTAACCTCTAATATTCTGATCCGGGTTCCAGCCCTTCCTAGAATAAGCATTAAGGTTATTCTTTTCCACATGCATGATAAATCAATACCAAACTCATCTACATCTATTTCCAATTCGGCCTATAGATTTCAACAAGGTTTGATAATCCCATTGAACCTAGGACTCCTAGAATTAACAATTGTCACTTGGACCAACATTAGCTTGACTCAAGCCAACTTGAATCTAACAATAGCATTCATACTTATCAAGATAAAGTGGCCATCCAAATCTATCAAAACATGAACACATAAGATGAAGCACAGGGATAAGAAACATATTCAAACAGAAAAATCAAATTAATAAGAACAAAAGTCTCACCATAAATTTATTGATCAAAAATACCTAGGAAAAAGAAGTATAAAGGTTTAACCTCTCATGGATTGGAGTTTCCAATCCATGAGAGATTGAAAACTTACAAACGGAAGAGGAAAAGAGGAGGAGGCGGCTGCCTCCTCTCCAAACCGCAAAACCTAGAAAATAAGAAGAGAAAAGTTGTAGAGAAAGTGTTCTAGGGTTCTAGGATAAGAGGGTATATATAGGGGGCTGCCTAGGGTTTAATTTAGAGTTCTAGATGACTTAAACTAACCCTAGGGACGTTCTGGGCTCTTCTTCATGTCTTCAAGCTGACCCAAATAAGTTATATGGGCTCAATTCATTAAAAACGCAAGTCAGGCCCAAAACAGATTCTGTCCGCAGACTTCAGGGGCATTTTCGTCGATGAAAACGTCAGATCTGGATTTTGACCAAAACACGAAAGTTGTAGCTCTTGGAGTTAGCTTTCCAACGCATATTCATATGCCTCATTTGGAGCTCTGGATCAAAAGTTATGGCTGTTTTCCCGAACTGTCGCAAAATTTGGAAAGTATTGAAGTAGCTTCAAGAGGATGTGACATGGAAGTGTCGATGCTGGCTTCTGGGCGCGCGCGGAACAAGGGCCCCGACTCCACCTGGGCACCCACATGGTTGCCTTAAGCACCCATGTGGTTTGCTTGAGGACCCAGGTGGGCAGTGTCACGACTCCAGCTGGGTGCCCACATGCTTTGTCTGAAGACCCATGTGTTTCGCCTGATCACCCAGATGGGCTGTGTCATGGCTCGGTACTTGGACATGTCTTCTTGCCTTGAACTCATCTTTGCTCCTTTGCCTTGAAAACTCTTAGCAATCAACTTTATGACTTTGATAAGCATAAAATTGGCTCTTCAAGCTCTTCAATCACGAACATGATAGCTCCAATCTTCATCCAAAACATCCATGGAAAATGCTTGTGCCATAAATCATCCAAAAAGGTCCTAAAAAGGTACAAAATTGATGATTTTGTACCTTTCGTCTTATCAACACCTATGAACACAAATATAACCAATATAAGGCATAATCAAGAATAAAATACCCAAAAAGCATAGGAAAATGACCATAAAAAGATGTATGATTTTGGTCTGATCAATAGCGCCTAACTCGCTCCCTCAGACCCTGCGGAAGTGCACGATGATGCATCCACTGCTCGGAGTCGTGCCTTTTGATCCTCATTTCCTCAAGACGAACTGTAAGAGATTGAAGGTAGGTCTGTTGCAATAACAGGAGAACTCAAAGTTACCAACATTTTATTTTTTTGTACTTCCTCTTCTTTTAAAGATAAACATGTAATATTCACATGTCAGCCATTTCTAAAAGCAATGAAGAAAATTATAGGAAGTAAGAGACTAATCAAAGCCTGTATCAATGAGCTAAGTTGCACCATTCCCTGGTGCATAATTGTGTACTTAGAAACAGAACAGAACAAAAAAAGTAAAGAAATTATTACTAATCAAACAAAGGTTTTGAACGGACCTGCATGTTACCAATCAAAAGTGCAAAAAGGATAAGCCCAAAAATAGCTATTGCTATAGAAAAGGGAACTTCTCCTGGATAGGTACTGGTTAGAAGACCCTGACCAAGTGTGCTGCAGAAAAATAATAGATGTTAATAGACATATAGAACACGAAAAAGATAGATTATAGGGTATTAAGATAAAATGGAACATGTATGTGCTTATGTTATTTTTGTATGTGTATAAAGACATAGTTTGGACACCTTAGATTCTGTAATCCCCACCAAAGACAATAACAGAATTTAGTGAAGAAGATCACATTTTTTGAAACAATGCCAGATTGAATAGCTTGAGTGTAGATTCCGAAATCAAATGGTGATGCACCATTATCCTTAACAACACAATTGCTACTAAGTATACTCTCGCTTATCTTTCACCACTCTTCATGGCCTTTCATATGCCAATTGCCACAATACAAAAATTCTTCACGGCATTTGCTACTAATACCCTCACAAGCTTTACGCCAGCACGAATCATTACGCTCTACAGCTAGTAAGTACCACAAAGCCCCCAGTATCTGCAGAAATATTCCAGATGAAAGTAATTCAGATGAGTGATACAAAATTAGCAGTTTTGGAGCAAATACTATTTGAATGCAAAACTTACATGGCTTGCAAGCATGTACCATAGCAGATAGTATGCAGCACCAGTCCAAGCGCCATCGGCAAAACTACAAGCTTGTTTTTTCAGTTTCGATGTCAATGGTATAAACCTGGGAATATACTGAATAAATACAATGACTAGCAATGCCTGCTTTGTTTTCCATACTTCTGAACCCTTTGATTTCATGAGAAAATTCTTCCACACCACAATCTGCAAAAATGGAATAAGCCTTAGGAAGACTATGAACCATTTTCTTAAAATGATCATACTTCAAATAGAATTTACTTAAGTTGCTAAAATTATTCAATTTTTCTATTCAAATTGTAGAACTTTAAACATATTATGAACAAGTAGTTTCGCAAACCTGTGGCAAAGGGAGCACAGAAAGAAAATCAACAATGACGTAACGAGTTAAATATCGCTTGGCTATCTGTCCAGGATCAATCACTAGTTCACCTCGTCCGAAAACCCGGGATGATGGGGCAATAAAAGCTGTTCGGAACTGAAATACCATCCGAATAAGGTAGAAAAGTATCGATTACTGTCCGAATAATTGTAGTCGTGACTCCCAACTTTTTTGTCCATACCAAGGCAATCTGATTGATGATTGAAGATAGGAAGATAGAAAAATAGTGGATCCAAAGATACTGAAAATATGCAGGGGACAACAAAAAACTTGTTCCATAACAGAAGAGATCTGTTTTGAGGATCAAATATCATTGTGTCTGACACTTTAAGATCTTCAGGGAACACAGCTCGTGTGACTCCGGTTCTTAGAGACCGACCAAATGTTAATAGTCCTTCTGATCCTTTCATCATCCCCACGCGAAAAGGTTTTGATGCATTCTTCTTTCCACGGCCACCGAATGTCAAGCCCTCTAAATTAATCTGCACTTCTTCATTGCTCCGGTTGGCATTGACATATTAGAGTCCGAATCGTCCAATCTAGAGATTAAACACATGCCACAGTCGAATCATTTCCTGAATCATAAATTTAAATAGAAAATAATAGCAGATAGATTTTGAAAGTAAGAAACTGAATTCTTTCCCATTTCACTAGGAAATATTGATTAAACATAAGCAAGTTTTATGATATTATCTAAAATGTTTAACATCTATTATCTGAAAACAATAGAAAGTTGCATGCTATGCATTAATACCTTACAAATTTCTCCTTCTGACCATCGATATACTGAGACTTGTAACCAGAATCAAACATTTTTCCTAGAATTAACTATGTATAACATTGAATGTCGTGTGGATATGTCAAAATTGCATCAACTCCTGTATGACAAAAATTCAAAGCATGATATATAGTACTTTAGGAAAATATACATGAGGGCTAAGTCGTATCCATGAATGATAACTATGATCCTTCTAGAAAATATTAACATTGCAAATGTGATAAAATTTGTTGCAAAATGTAGTGAATATGGGTATAATTTTGTTAATTTACAGTGCACTTGCCCAATAACCTTGAGATAATCTAAAGCAAAAAAGAATTTTAAGGGGTATTAAGGAGATAAATAAATTATAAAAAGTTGTAGCTTTCAAAATTATCACCCAACAGCCTCATATATTGCTCTCTTCTCTGTATATGCATCCTGACGTTCTAAAAAACATTTAAGGAAAAAAAAAAACCCTCTAATTTATAAATGCAAGTATATGTTTTTCAAGTTTCCACTCAACCAAGCACAACCAAAAGGTGTAGCATCTGAGACAAGAATAAAATCCCAGGCTATTGTAGAAGAATAAGCCTTTGAATGTAATAGAGTCTTTGACAAACTAATGTTCCAAATGCTCGGCAATCGATGTCCCATGAGCATACATAAATTGGGTAAAAAAAACTACTACCAAAGTAATGCATCATCTCTCAAACGTTCCATTTTTAGTTGCAAGAAAATAAAAAAACCTTTTTCCTTACCCTATGGATAAGATCATCATTGTAAAGTTCTCTAAGGCAACAATGGTAGCATCCTTGACCAATGAACAAGAAATGTAGATTATAGAATGAAAGAAAGGCATATAAAACATGAATATCAATTTCATCCATATTAATCTTATATTTGAAAAGTTCATATTGATCCAAATTTTTTACAATGAGAGATTCTGCAGAAAGCCCGAAAGAGAAAAAAAGATCTCTAAATTTGCCAATTCTAGTCTAGATAAATCATAAACAGAACATAGAACTGATTAGAAGAACATTAAGAAAATGACCAATCAAAGGAGAACACAAATGAAAAATCTGGTTAATGCAAAAAGTAACTTACTGCAATGATTTCCAGGTCGCCGTTGCGTTGATATATACAATGTAGAAAAAAAATAGGGCTTGAAAGAGGAAAACAATTGCAAAAGCAGAGGGGAAAAATAAAAACAGAGAAAGAAAGGTCCTCAGTCTAAGAGTTAGTTATTATCGTTAACTTGTCCTCTTTCCAAAAGTTGCATGCAAACTAGAAAAATTTTAGATGGACGTAAAGAGAAAAAGTAAGATTTAAGAGAGAACAAAAAAGGTAATGGCAATTTTTTCCTTTGAGAAAATAATTTCAGGTAATAATAGAGGCAGGGCTTCTATTCATGTCAACAATTATGGAAAAAATGGAACTAAACTGGTTAACGGTGAAGGATTCTCTTGTGGAGTTTGTGGAAAGGGCTTTTACTGGGGAAAGAAACCATTTCTGTTCCTCCAACGAACATTATGTGATTGAAAAAACTATTTCAACTTAATCATTAATCACAAGAAATTTAATGCCACGAAGCTCTAGAATTTTCAGACATGGAAGAAAAACATTAACCGGAATAATCAAAGCAAAAGGTTTAAAATAAATATTCAGTTTTAGTCTTACCAAAGTCTTGCAAATTGACATCTGTGGAGGCATGTAATTCAATAAAACCCAAAGGCGAATTAAAACAAATTTTAGGAGATACAAAAACAGTACTATTAATAGCCATTTGAAACCATGTTACTTACCTCAAATCCAGCAAGTTTAACAGCTTCCAGACACTGTCTCATTGAGCTTATTCTGATGTCAGGAAGTCCACTGCCATCATATTAGAATTAGTATACCGAAAGGCCTTGGGAAATATCAGTTACAAATGAGTCCATTATGGTCGTAATGTACGATTCGTACTGGCCAGGTTTCAACATTCTGTATATTTCTTTGTAGCAATCAATCTATTTCCACCCCCAAAGAAACAAAATCAGGCAAACTAGTTGATATTAGAAACAAAATCAGGCAAACTCAGCTATTGAACATCTTATTGAGTGTTTAAGGGCATACCAGATATGGTGCATGACATGTGGTTCTATGGCAAATATTGATAGAAAGGCATATTTAAACATTGCGGTATCTACAAGATTATTTCATTCTTCAGGACATATATAAACTTAGAAAAGCACTTGTTACCCTCTTCAAATATTATTGCTAATATGCAACCAAATGCTTTTGAGCAAGTTGTACTACTAATATGGGTTAAATCAATCAAAATTACAAATTACCAACAATGGAGAATGAAGAGTACTTGTTAGAATTCCATTTTAACTTTTCAGGAGGGAAGAAAAAGATATCACAAATACACAACTTGACATAATTTCTTTGAACTCCTTGGTAACCCCAATATTTTGTTTCCAGTGCACCCCCACTTTGGTTTGTCTCCGTACATTTTTATTTCCAGCTTCTCCAAAAGTCTTGCATTCAACAGGATGTATGCTACCATTTCCAAATCTTCATTAGAAACAACAATTTTGATCTCCTTGAGGAGAGATAAGAGGCAGGAAGGCAATATTTCAAATCGATGAAATTTCTAAGAGCAAATGCAAGAGAAAATGTTAGAAAGTACATTATATCCATGTTTTTAATGAGCTATATATATTGAACTCCAACTCTTGGCTTAGTGGTAAGAGGCTAGGGAGTTCATCGAAAGAGTAGGAGTTGAAACCCCACTCCCCCCCCCCCCCCCTCTCATGTAAGACCAAGAAAATGAACTATATATATTTGTTGTAGATCATTTCATACCACACAAGGCAAGATAAGTGTTTGTTGATTAGGCAGTAGTTGCAGACACTCATACAACCCCGGTTGCGGCTTGTCCATGTACATACAACTGATTTCCAATCGAACCATGTTGCAAAATGCAATATGACGTGGGACGAAAAGCATTAGTATCCTTGGAGAAGCATCCATTGTCGAAACGAAATGAACGAGGGAAGCGAGGAAGACATAAAGGATTGAAAAGAACGCAAAGTGGAACAACAAGTTAAAAGTGGCACCAGCTAGTTAGCTAGTTAGAAAGTGGCACCAAGTTTAGTTTTATTCACTTTTGCTATTTTTAATTATCTCCTAATTTAATTAGGATTTAAAGTCTTTTCCTATTTTATTTAGGTTTTAATTTCCTAGTAGTATTTTAGTCCTTTTTGGAATTAGGCTTTTAGGATTCTCTATTTAAACCAACTTTTGTGTTTAGGTTTCAATAGTCGTTGAATTATGAATTATTGAGTTTTCCCTTTGGTGGAACTTTATGGAGATTTATTCTCGTTATTTTGGATTTTCTTGATTTGTTCTTGAAATCCGTCTTTTTAGCTTATTTCTGCTGCATCAATTGGTAATCAGAGCCAAGCTTTTCCTGATCTGATGACGATTTACCATGGGAAAAGCAACCATTCTGCTGACGGAGTGATGCAGGATGTACGTGAAGAGCTGCGATCGATAAATCAACGCTTGGATCATGCCACACAACGATTAGATCAATTGATTCTATTATTGGGTCGCAAAAGGTATGGTGATAACTTCAGGATTCATATGGGAGGAGTTGCCCCCATCAAACCTGCAACTATTATCAAACCTGTTTACGTGGAGATTGTGGAATCAAAGCTTGAGGAGACTCAACCGAAAACTTTTCAAGTGGAGGAGCCAGTTTTTCTCATAGAGGACGAAGTGGATTCCAAAGAAGCTGACAAGAAGATTGAAGTCATTGAGAAGAAAATCGAATTCGAGGCGTCTGAGAAGGCTGCCATGAAGGAAGAGAAAATCAAATCCGAGACAATCGAATCTGAGACAATCGAAGAAGTTTCCATGAAAGAAGAATAGGAGGAGATTTCATGTTAGATGACTTCTAATATCAATCAACTACCTGTGGAAAAGTTTGTGGATTTTTCAATGTTTATAGGTATGTTGTATGATCTTATCTTCTCAAATATTAACTCGAGGATGAGTTTTTCTGAAGTGGAGGGGACTGACGTAGGACGAAAAGCGTTAGTACCCTTGGAGAAGCGTCCATTGTCGAAACGAAACGAGCGAGGGAAGCGAGGAAGACATAAAGGATTGAAAAGGACGCAGAGTGGAACAACAAGTTAAAAGTGGCGCCAGCTAGTTAGCTAGTTAGAAACTGGCACCAAGTTTAGTTTTATTCATTTTTGCTATTTTTAATTATCTCCTAATTTAATTATGATTTAAAGTCTTTTCCTATTTTATTTCGGTTTTAATTTCCTATTGATATTTTAGTCCATTTTGGAATTAGGGTTTTAGGATTCTCTATTTAAACCAACTTTTGTGTTTAGTTTTCAATAGTTGTTGAATTATGAATTATTGAGTTTTCCCTTTGGTGGAACTTTATGGAGATTTATTCTCGTTATTTTGGGTTTTCTTGATTTGTTCATGAAATCCGTATTTTTAGCTTATTTCCGCTACGTAACAATAAATTGCTTATCAGATAAATATTGAAGCTGCACATAAAATTTCACAATTATAAATTGTCAAAAGAATATTGTAGTATAAATTAATCAGACGACACTAAGAATTGTAAGTAACTAATCAGTTGGTAATCAATATTTAGATAAAATATTTTGACATGGTCCATTGCTGGTAGAAACTGGGATAAGGCAACTTGTTGATAATCTTGAAGTTCATCATACTCACAAGGAAAAATATGAATATCAGCTTTAACAAGGGAATGCATCTCTGCTATTGAGTAGACAAGACTTAAAACATTAAGCACAAGCTCATAATCAAAACGTGGGCTTCCACCTCCACCACTAAAATGCATCTCTGTATATAATATGGGCCGGGCTCGGGTCTAAAACACCAAAATCAAGGTCGAACCCATTTTTTAATCGGGTCATATTTCTTTGTCCAATGCCTGACTTTCGGGTCTTAAATTTTTACCCAAACCTTCCATTTTTCGGGCGGGCCTTCGGGGTAGGGCGGGTATCCGGCCCTTGAGCAAGTCTAGGCATAACAATGTAGTTAAGAATGTATATATTAGGCAATTTTGCTAATTGTACACCCCCCCCCCCAAAATAAAAAAGGAAGAAGAAAAAAAAAGGATTGGATTGCATAGATCTATAAATCGTGGCCGCAAAAGTTTACAAATATTGAACTAGTTAATATAATTAACTGCTTGGATAGTTGTAGTTACTGAATTCCATCTTTGGGCAAGGGACCCTTAACTTTTTTTTTTAGAGGAGTACAAAGTGAAATCAAGGAACCCTAACCTTTGGTCCCTAAAATGCAGAAATTGTATAGTACAGGGCCCTTCATGGTATGAGATATTGTCTAAAAGCAAGTTTAATTAATTGATTAATTAATTGGCCTTTTCAAGTTTAAGCATATAATCAAATTCAGTTTCTACATTGGATCAATTTCATTCGGATTTGAATGGAATAAAAAATCCAGATGCATCAACCAATAACCAAAAGGCATTCAATCAAATTACTATGTATATGTCATGATCAAATAAAACCAAATCCAAATTTACTGAATGATTCATGAATTTCAACCCTAATGTTTGATGACCAAAACTATATATTGAGCTGAGCTTGAAGAAAGAGAAAAAAAAAGAAAACCAACCAAGAAAAATGGTTTATAATTACATATCTCTTTTGCGTAGGAGAACTTGCGTAGCTTATCCATTTACTTTAAGAAACTGCTTATCTTCTCCATTAACTTCAAGTACCATATAATAATAGAACGATATGACACTCTCCATAGAAACCTTATCATGGTCAATTCGACTATACTCAAAGAAAAGCCCCTAACAAATTAAAATGGGAAAATTAATTAGTATTTCACAAATAGAATGAGAAAATTTAGTAGTAGCAGTAGAACATTGAAATTTGAAAATAATCCATAAACCTACCTTTGAGGAAAGTCTAGACATCGTAGATTAGGTGATTTATGAAGGATGTGCATCAATGCAGGCATATCTTCCGACGAAAATGATATATGAATCACTTCCAAGTGGGTCATATTGTAAAATGTTGGAAGACCTTCCCCATTAAAATTCTCCATATTGTAAAATGTTGAAAGACATTCCACAATAATATTCTGCGTAGAGGATATGGCCTTACAGCAAATCAAGAATGTTTTTTGAAATTAGAGGATCAGGAACTATATATATATAATTAATGACAATATAACTAAAAAGCATGTAAAATATGGAAAATAACAACATAGCATACCGTAAAATTATGAGCTGATAGTTGAAGAGATTTGACATAGCAAATTCGCTTAAGTAACTCGAGACAATAGTGATCACTCCAACCTCCAAATTCAATATGAGCTTCAGCCAGTGAAGGTACATTACACTCCAAAAGTTTAAAAGAATCACAATCAAATTTGAGAGATTGAAGATTTGAACAATTTATTCTTAGGAAAATATATTTGTGCTGCTTAAAAATTAATCTCCGCAGAGAGTCGTTAGAAATACTAAGCACATCATTGGAATTCCAAGTACAAAATCTTAATAGCAACTCTTCAAGTGCAGGACAACCAGAGAAAAGACGTTCCGCATCATGCTTTTCATGAAATTTAGTGTGCCGAAGCTGTAAGGTTTTAAGCCTTGTGAAGCATATGGAAGCAGGAAGATTTAATCGTACCCTCATATCTAAGTGCAATGCAGTAAGTGAATCAGAAGTACAAAGGGTATCAGGCAAGGACAGCAATTGAATGCGTGTCCATTCAGGACCAAAATACAAGTCCAACACTTCAACTCTATGTCTCACTAGTTTAGATAGCAATGAACTAAACTCAGTCCTCTTCTCCATAACATAGGATGGACGAGGATCAACGCAACGAAGACGAAATTTTCCTATTCGTCCCCTATCAGGAATTTCCTGAACTTGTTTTTGAACAGAATACCAGCACATAGCAACCTCTTGATCCTCTGGTTTCCACCTCCTCGGTTTACGTAATTCAAAATCGAAATCATAGAGATAGCAGGATTTCCAGAAAGATTTCCACCTACTTGACCATGCAGATGTAGCTACGATATCCTTCGCCGGTAAGGACGAAAAGATACGAAGGAGGATATCATCTGGTAATTTGCTAACCATGTCGCCACAACCAAAATCATCATCTTGCTCCGGAAATTGTGTTTTCGCCATGTTCCCTATATTCTTGTTCTTCGATCGGCTGCATCAAATATAAGACAAGATCCTATTATTACAACCATTATATACACCCACTTATGTTATTGTCTTTAACCTAATTGTGTTTTGTGGACTTTTGTATTAGCCCAATCTGATTCAACATCCTGTTTCGGTTTTTTTTTTTTTTTTTGCAAATTATTCTATTTTGGTCTTTTCCATGGCTTATATATTATATTATATATATATAGTAATAGAGGGAAACCGAATTTCAAATCTCAAAATATTCAAACCTAGTTCTTATCCCTTAAGACTAGGTTCAATCCTACTTTAAATTTAATTGTATATGTAATCTTATCAGATATACTTTGTATAGCTATATAAGCTACACTCATACTCAAATACAATCAAGTACATTTTTCCCAAATCTATCTTATTCTATTATGGTATCAAGAGCTTGAAAGCTTAACAGCGTTTTTTTTTCTCCTCTCCTTACTGGTCTCTTCTCTTCATCATGTCTACCACCACTGTTTCATCATCTTCTACCCCTACTTCAAATCTCATAATCATCAACTCTGCTGCCCAACTTCCCATAAAACTAAACTCAAACAACTATCCCTCCTGGAGGGCTCAATTCAACTCCTTATTACTTGGTCATAAGCTGCTGGGTTTTGTTGATGGAACAAAACCTTCCCCTACCCCCACCATTCAATCTACTGCTGCGAATGGAACAACCTCCACCATTTCAAATCCTGAGTATGAGTCTTGGTTTCAGCAAGATCAACTCTTGCTACATGGAATTATTTCCTCCTTAACAGAAGGAGTGGTATCTTTTATTGCTTCTTGCACAACATCCAAACAAGCCTGGGACAAGCTTACTCATATGTATGCCAGCAAAAGCAGATCAAGGATGATGTCTCTGAAGGAAAAGCTTTCTCAACCAAGGGGCGCGAGATCTGTAAGTGAATACTTTCAGTATATTCGTACTATTGCTGATGATTTAGCTCTCATTAACTCTCCAGTCTCGGAGGATGATATAGTGATCTATGCCCTCAATGGCATTGGTCCAGAATACAAAGAAATTGCTGCAGGAATTCGAGCCAGGGAATCTGTTATTTCCTATGAAGAATTAATGGAGAAGATGTGTGACTATGAGCTTTTTCTTAAAAAGCAAGATTCTGCCACTGATCACATTGTTGCCACAGCCTATTCTGCTCAGAAACAACACAACAATACTGGTAGTAGATTCAAATCTACAAATCCTCAATCAAAACAAAATTACAGGCCTTCTCAATCCACTGGTACGCATGGCACCAGGCTTATCTGTTCAGTTTTGCGACAAACCTGGACATTCTGCTAAATGGTGTCGCAAAAATCAAGCCTCACAAAGCTCCCATAACTGCTAATCATGTTACTGCAAAGCCTGCAACCCACACACCAATGAAGAACTCTCCTTGGATAGCTGATACGGGAGCTTCTCATCATGTCACAGCCAAATTGGAGCATCTGGATATCAACACACCTTATGAGGGCACAAATGAGTTGTATGTTGGAGATGGTACAGGTC
>AWUE01020932.1:0-29288 GCA_001974825.2 Corchorus olitorius | reverse complement strand
ATGTATGCCAGCAAAAGCAGATCAAGGATGATGTCTCTGAAGGAAAAGCTTTCTCAACCAAGGGGCGCGAGATCTGTAAGTGAATACTTTCAGTATATTCGTACTATTGCTGATGATTTAGCTCTCATTAACTCTCCAGTCTCGGAGGATGATATAGTGATCTATGCCCTCAATGGCATTGGTCCAGAATACAAAGAAATTGCTGCAGGAATTCGAGCCAGGGAATCTGTTATTTCCTATGAAGAATTAATGGAGAAGATGTGTGACTATGAGTCTTTTTCTTAAAAAGCAAGATTCTGCCACTGATCACATTGTTGCCACAGCCTATTCTGCTCAGAAACAACACAACAATACTGGTAGTAGATTCAAATCTACAAATCCTCAATCAAAACAAAATTACAGGCCTTCTCAATCCACTGGTACGCATGGCACCAGGCTTATCTGTCAGTTTTGCGACAAACCTGGACATTCTGCTAAATGGTGTCGCAAAATCAAGCCTCACAAAGCTCCCATAACTGCTAACCATGTTACTGCAAAGCCTGCAACCCACACACCAATGAAGAACTCTCCTTGGATAGCTGATACGGGAGCTTCTCATCATGTCACAGCCAAATTGGAGCATCTGGATATCAACACACCTTATGAGGGCACAGATGAGTTGTATGTTGGAGATGGTACAGGTCTTTCTATTTCTCATATTGGATCTACTACTCTTAACACTCCACATAACTCTTTTGCTTTAAAAGATGTTCTAGTTGTT
Organism: Corchorus olitorius; assembly: GCA_001974825.2. Taxonomy (NCBI): domain Eukaryota; kingdom Viridiplantae; phylum Streptophyta; class Magnoliopsida; order Malvales; family Malvaceae; genus Corchorus; species Corchorus olitorius. The sequence continues at coordinate 28,528 of AWUE01020932.1, read as the reverse complement.
CCTCAGGCAAATAATAACCTTGTTTCCATTTCAAAATTCTGCAAAAATAACCATGTCTCATGTGAATTTTTTGATTCTTGTTTCTTGGTAAAGGACTTGTCTACGAGGAAGCCACTGGTTCGAGGACTGAGTAAGGACGGTGTATATGAGTTTCCTCCTGGTGATTCTCTTCTTGGAGGGAAAGCTTTAGCTTTGGTCGGCACTGGACAAAACAAACAGATTTGGCATCAGAGATTGGGCCATCCTTCATCTCAAACCCTGCATTTTCTTGTTAATCATTTTGATTTACCTTGCTTTAAGAATTCATCTTTTGAATTCTGTACTTCTTGTGCTTGCAATAAAATTCATAAGTTACCTTTTGATCATTTGAACTTTGTCACCAAAGCACCACTTGAAATTCTATTTACTGATGTTTGGGGTCCAGCTCGTATTCCTTCTCCTGATGGTTTCAGATACTATGTTAGCTTTGTAGATTATCATACCAGATATACTTGGTTCTTCCCTATGAAATTCAAATCTGATGTCTACTCTATATTTCCCAAATTTCAAATTCTTGTGGAAAATATTTTTAAGACAAATATTCTGACAGTGTTTTCTGATTGTGGTGGTGAGTATGAAAAATTAAAGCCTTTTTTCAGCTCTCTTGGCATTCAACACTTGTAAACGCCACCACACACTCCTGAGCACAATGTTGTTGTAGAAAGGAAACATCGCAGCATAGTGGAAACTGGCCTTACCATTCTTCACAATCCATCCATGCCCTTGAAGTTTTGGCCGTATGCATTTCAAACTGCTGTTTACCTGGTAAACAGATTACCAACTAAAGTTCTTTCTAATAAAAGCCCTTATGAATGTTTGTTTCACCAGACTCCAAATTACAGTAAACTCAAAATTTTTGGCTGTCTATGTTTTCCTTGGTTAAAACCTTATTCTCAGCATAAACTTCTTCCAAAATCAAGACCTTGTGTTTTTCTAGGGTATGCAAAAAATTAGAATGCTTATTTGTGTCTTGATTTAGATACTAACAGAATTTTTGTCTCACGCCATGTTCTTTTCAATGAGTATCAGCTCCCTTTTGCATCTTCTTTAGATCCTACAGGTTCAAAGTCTCTTGTTTCTCCAAATAGTGCCTTTACTGATGTTCCAGTTACACAAACTGTACTTCCACAATAGTCTCTTTCTGTAAACTCTTCTGATGCAGTAGCAAACTCTACTACACCTCCACCAGTGGCTTCATCAATGGACAATCCTATTCTACCAACCAATGAGGTAACAAATTCAACCCTTCCTTCAATTTATTCATCTTCACATACACAACCTATATCTTCTGTCTCTCAGCCTGTTCGCACTCACCCCATGAGAACTAGATCCCAAAATCAGATTTTCAAGCCTAAAAAGATGCTCACTGCTACCAAGTATCCAATTGAGCTGACTGAGGAAGCAACTTGTGCTTCCAAGGCTGTTAAAATTCCTCACTGGAAAGAAGCAATGCATGAAGAACTAGAGGCCTTGCATAAGAACAAGACATGGGAGCTTGTTCCACCACCCTCTGATCGAAATGTCATAGGTTGTAAGAGGGTGTTTCGAGTTAAAAAGAACCCTGATTGGAGTATTTCCAGGTACAAGGCAAGACTTGTTGCCAAAGGTTTTACACAGAAAGCTGGTTTGGATTATCATGAAACATTTAGTCCTGTCATTAAACCTGTTACTGTCAGAATGGTCTTGTGCATTGCAGTGTCAAAAGGATGGCCATTGCATCAAATGGATGTCAATAATGCATTTTTGCAGGGGGAACTAAAAGAAGAAGTTTTTATGAAACAACCGCCAATGTTTGCTGACAGAGCTAGGCCACATCATGTTTGCAAATTGCAGAAAGCTCTTTATGGTTTAAAGCAGGCTCCGAGAGCTTGGTACTGTGCTTTGAGTACTTTTCTCAAAAGCTATGGATTTCAAAATTCAGCTGCTGATACTTCTTTGTTTATATATTGCAAAGATGACATTTTAGCATATATGCTAGTATATGTTGTTTTACTAACTGGCAACAATGATGAGTTTCTACAGAGGTTTAGTGCAGCTCTCTCTTCTAAATTTTCTCTAAAGGATCTTGGACACTTAAGCTACTTCCTTGGTGTTGAAGTTGAAACTCGAAAAAGTGGCATTTTTCTTTCTCAAAAGAAGTACATCACTGATATTCTGGACAAAGCTAATATGAGTGGTGCAAAGCCCAGTAACACTCCTATGTCAACCACAGCTTCTCTCACCTAGCATGATGGCACTGCAGCTGTTGATGCTCATCAGTTCAGACAAATACTTGGTTCACTGCAGTATCTTTCCTTAACCAGGCCAAATATTAGCTTTGTGGTTAACAGGTTATCTCAACTTATGCACAAACCTACTGAGAAGCATCTTCAGGCTTTGAAAAGAGTCCTTAGATATCTTAAAGGGACCCTACAACATGGTCTTTTTATTCAGAAGCTAGCAAATCCAGTACTCACTGCATACTCAGACTCTGATTGGGCTGGCAATCCAGATGATAAAAGATCCACCTCAGCTTATGTCATTTACCTTGGTAATACACCTATCTCCTGGAGCTCTAAAAAGCAAAAAACAGTGGCAAAATCTTCAACTGAAGCTGAATACAGGTCTATTGCACAAACAGTTTCTGAAATTGCCTGGATCAAGTCTTTAATGAAGAAGCTGCATATCCCTTGTATTTCAAATCCAGTTATTTACTGCGATAACTTAAGTGCCACTTACACTTGTGCTAATCCAGTTTTTCATACTCGGATGAAACATCTTGCACTTGATTACCTTTTTGTTCGAGAGAAGGTCCAAGCTGGTGAACTTCAAGTTAAGCATATCTCCACCAAAGATCAGCTGGCTGATGCTCTCACCAAACCCCTATCTAATGACAGATTTCACATGCTCATATCCAAGATTGGTGTTCTTGATAGATCCACCATCTTGCGGGAGGATAATAGAGGGAAACCGAATTTCAAATCTCAAAATATTCAAACCTAGTTCTTATCCCTTAAGACTAGGTTCAATCCTACTTTAAATTTAACTGTATATGTAATCTTATCAGATATACTTTGTATAGCCATATAAGCTACACTCATACTCAAATACAATCAAGTACATTTTTCCCAAATCTATCTTATTCTATTATATAGATAGTATATATTATTATAAGGAAGAAAAATAATAACTTGTCAACCTTCAAGGCGCCAAAAGAAAAAGCCGTTAGATTATATATAGTCATTTTAAACTGTTTTCTCTTTAATTAGGCAGATATATATAGGCTGTTCAGCATCATGAATTAATTTATTTCTTATCAAATCAAAGGACAAGAGAAAGAAGAGTTTATTATATGATTGGTAGCAGACCAGATTTGGTTTCTGGTATGTAATAGACTAATTTCTAAAGCAACATTCAAGCAAAAATATTTTCTCCAACTTGATTGTAGCTGCCAATCATATAATGAGGCATATCTGTTCTGCTATCAATCATATAATAAAAACACCACAAATTTCTACGATAACATTCAGCAAAAATAAGGCAGGACAACCAGCACAACAATCATTTCAAAGCTAAAAAAAAATTCCAAAGCAGCAGAGCACAATTTCGACAAAAGCTAGAAATACCTCACCAAATCCTCCGTTCTACACACTCCTTCTTTAGCCAATGAATCTGCAACTGTATTGCATGTTCCAAGGGCTCTCATGATACTCCAATTAAAAATATTTGATTTACAAGCCTCAGTTTTAAGCAACCAATTTCTGAATTTCCATGGGGCACATTCAGGATTATTAAACCATCCAAAATGTAGGATTTTATGGCTGAATAAGGTTAAAACAAAGATAAATTTGCAGAAAAAGATGAAACTCAAATCTACAAATTAGAAAACTAAAAAAACAGAGGAGAGAAAATATGAGAGCAAAACCAAAAGCTCCAAAGATTTTTCCTGTATATCAAAAGCAAAAGCATACAATATATAAATATATTTGAGTCAGAGACATTTTTCTCTGCATTTACAACAGAACACTCTAGACATACAACTTGCAAAAACATATTTAGGCTACTGTCTGCAAGTTGTCTTCAAAACCAAATTTAGGTTGTCTCCAAGTTGCACCTAAATGGTGACCTACAAAAACGGAAGACTTTTTTCAAAAACGGAAGACTTTTTTTGCTGCAATTTAGGTTGTCTCCAAGTTGCACCTAAATTGTGACCTACAAAAACCAAAGACTTTTGCTGCAATTTAGGTTGTCTCCAAGTTGCACCTAAATGGTGACCTACTTGCTGCTAAACAACCATGTCTTTCAACACTCCTCCTTGGTTGAGTGGCAGCAAACTCCAAGCTTGTCCGTTAACATCTCAAACTTGTTTCTTGACAAAGCCTTAGTCAGTATGTCTGCAAGTTGCTGCTCGGAGCTGCAATGAACAACATTAACATGGCCAAGTGATCAGACCAAAATGATGCATGTTTTTATGGTCATTTTCTTATGCTTTTCAATATATTTGTGTTAGATTTTACCCTATAATGCTTACATTTGTGAATTGTAGGTGTTGAAGAGGTAGAATGTGCAAATATGTTGTTTTAGGCACTTTTTGGAGCTATTTTGGTTGATTTTTAGCACAAAGGTTTTTCATGGATTTTCTTGGAAGAAATTGGAGATCTCGTGTTCGTGAATGAAGAATCTATGGAGTCAATTTTATGCCAATTGAAGTCATAAAGTTAAAAGCTACAAAGTTCCAAAGCAAAGGAGTAAGATGAATTCAAGTTGCAAGAAGACATGTCGAGCCACCAGGAGGACATGGGTGATCAGGCTTAAGACCTGGGTGCTCAGGCCAACCAGGTGGGTGCCCAGCGGGAGTCGGGGCCCTTGTCAGCGCGCGCAATCAGCTACTTATGGGTGTCTTCATGCTGAAGATTCTTCCTTTCTTTCTAGATTTGGAGTCAGTTCGGGAAAACAGCCATATCTTTTAATCCAGACCTCCAAATGAGGCGTATGAATATGCGTTGGAAAGCTAACTCCGAGAGCTACAACTTTCGTGTTTTGGTCGAGACCCAGTTTTGCCGTTATCATAGACAAAAATGCCCCTGAAGTTTCTGCAGACGTGCTGGACCTAGAAAAGCCCATGAATTCAAGCCCAAGTTGATATGATTAACCTATTTTGGTATTTGGAGATAGCCCAGACCTGGAGGACGAAATTCCACTCAATTGGAGGATGTTTAATGAGCTTAAAAGTCTATTTTGTCCTAGGTTAAGTTTGCCCTAAGTCTCTAGTATAAATAGACATCTTTTCTCTCTAGTAAGGGGGGTTAGACGAATTTGGAGAGCAAGGAGAGCCGTCGGCCAGCTTCTATCTTCCCTAGGTTTTACTATTCCTTTTTCTTATGATGACTACTCAATTCATGAGTAGCTAATCTTTTATTTCTCCAATGTTGGATCTTATTGATCTCTTGACTTATTATTTATGGAGAGACTTTTGTTCTTTATAATTTGATTTTCTACTTGAATATGTTTCTTATCCCTATACTTCATCTTATGTGTTCATATTTTGATTGATTTGGAGGCCTACTTATCTTGAGATTTATGAATACTAATGTTAGATTCAAGTTGGCTCGAATTGAGCCAATGTTGGTCCAAGTGACAGTTGTAATTCTAGGAATTCTAGGTTCAATGGGATTATCAAACCTTGTTGAAATCTATAGGCCGAATTGGAAATAGATGTAGATGAGTTTGGTATTGATTTATCATGCATGTGGAAAAGAATAATCTTAATGCTTATTCTAGGAAGGGCTGGAACCCGGATCAGAATATTAGAGGTTAGTTTTAGCGAGATGCGGATTAATCTTATTAGCATGTTGGAATTAGCATTACGTATGTTCCTATACCAATTATTCAAGTGGAGTTGTTTAAGATATTAGGAAGATTATTTTATTCTAAGGAAAGTTGAAGCCTACGTCTTAGGATATATACTACTTTGGAATAATTTATGATGCTTAATTGATTGGCAATTAATATCAAATTCATGATTTGTGTCAATGATCCATATCAATCTAGTCAAGAGTGAAATTGATTCTATATTGGAGGCTTGTTTTATATAGTTTGTTACTTGATTTATTTTGCTTCTAGTTTGTTTTGTTAGTATTAATTTAGACTATTTGATCTCAACTTTCAAACTCCTTATTTTGAACACAATAGATTAGTAAAGAGATTATCCTCTCTCTCTCTGTGGATTCGACCCCTACTTACCCTAGCTATTTAGTTAAGTTTTGTGGGGATTTATCTTGTGATTGCTCAACGACTCGATCACCAAGCTTCTCAGCTTCTCGAATAGCATGAAACTTCACATTTATGTGCTTGGTTCTTCCATGCTGAACATGATTCTTTGTTATTGCAATGGCTGACTTATTGTCAACCCAAATATCAGTGGCTTTAAGTTGTGGTTGCTCCAAGTCGGAAAGGATTTTTCTAAGCCAAATGGCTTGATTTGCTGCTGCTGCAGCAGAGATATATTCAGCTTCAGCTGAAGATTGAGCAACTACCTATTGCTTCTTTGAATTCCAAGAGAATACACCACTGCCAAAAGAAAACATGTAACCAGAAGTACTCTTCATATCATCAACACTACCAGCCCAGTCACTATCAGAGAATCCAACAAGTTTATCAATTTCACTCTTCAAGTAACACAAGCCATAGTCGACCGTACCTCTAATGTACCTTATAGCACTCGTTTTGCTGCACCAAGATGAACTTGACAAGGAGTTTGCATAAATCTTGAAAGAAGGCCAACTGCAAACATTAAATCAGGCCTGGTGGCACATAAATACAACAAACTTCCAATTAGACTTATGTAATGAGAAGCATCAACTGGTTCACCAACTTCCTTTTTGCTTAACTTCTCATTCACAACCAATGGAGTAGAAACTAATTTGCTTTCTTCCATGCTAAATTTTCTTAGCATTTCCAAAGCATATTTCCTTTGTGAAATGAATATACCAGCTGCAAATTGATGAATTTCCATTCCGAGAAAGTATCTCATTTCACCCAAATCTGACATCTCAAACTCCTCCTACATACAAACTTTAAAATTCTTCACATGACTTTCATCTCCACCTGTCACAAGCAGGTCATCAACATACAAAGATATAATAAGTTGAACCTTGTTGTCAACCTTTTTCACATACAACGTAGCTTCACTTTCACTTCTCTTGAATCCTTGCTGCTGCAAGTAGGCATCAATTCTGCTATACCAAGCTCTTGGAGCCTGTTTCAGCCCATATAAAGCCTTGTGAAGCTTATACAGTTTGTCTTCTCTAGCTGCAACTTCAAAACCTTCTGGTTGCTCGATATAAATGTCTTCTTCAAGCAAACCATTCAAGAAAGCTGATTTCACGTCTATATGATAGATTTTCCAGCCAAGTTTTGCAACTAAAGCAACCAACAATCTTATTGTATCATGTCTTGCCACAGGAGCAAAAGTGTCTGAGTAGTCAACTCCATGTTGTTGTGCATAGCCTTTAACAACCAATCCAGCCTTCAACTTGTTTATAGAGCCATCTGAATTGAGCTTGGTTTTAAGAACCCATTTAACTCCAATTACCTTTTTATCGCTCGGCCTATCCACCAATTGCCAAGTTTCATTCTTCTCAATCATGGACAGCTCCTCCTGCATTGCATCCTTCCAACCAGCCACTTTAACGGCTTCATGATAGTTGGTAGGTTCAACAATGGCAATGTTGCATGACTGATAGATATTAGATAATAATCTGGTGCCCCTTATAGGTACATCATCAATATTTTCATTATCAGGTTCATCAACAACCTGATCAAGCACAACTTCATTCAACCTTTGAGGTTGAACTTCAGCCTTTTCCCAATTCCAAGTAGCAATTAGCACTCCAAGTTGACTCTTTTTATCAAGCTTGTCTCTCTTGACACTGGGTATGTAAGCATAGCATATGCAACCAAAGACCTTAATGTGATCAACAATTGGCTTGACCCCAAACCATGCTTCATAAGGAGTCTTGCTTTTAACAATTTTGGTAACCAGCCTATTTAACAAGTAAACTGCAGTGTTAACTGCTTCGGCCCAGAACTTTTTTGGCATGTTTTTCTCAAACATTAGGCACCTCGCCGTCTCCATTACGGTCCTGTTCTTCCTCTCACTAACGCCATTTTGCTGTGGTGAGTAGGTCACAGTCAATTGGTGTTCAATGCCTAAATCAATGCAAAATTGCTCAAATTTCTCCGAAGTATACTCAGTACCATTATCAGTTCTGATAACTTTAATTTTGCAGCCACTTTGATTTTCAAACAAAGCTTTAAACGTCCAAAACACTGCTGCAACCTCTGCCTTTTGCTTCAAAAAATAAACCCAAGTCATCCGAGACATATCATCAATGAACAAAACAAAGTATTTGCTACTATTCAAAGAAGGTGTTCTCTGAGGACCACACAAATCGGAATGAACAAGCTGAAGCTTTTCAGATGCTCTCCAGGCTTGTCTAGAAGGAAATGGCAGCCTACTTTGCTTACCAAGTTGACAAACCTCACAAACTCTTTGGTTTGTCTCAATTGAAGGCAAACTTCGAACCATATCATTTTTCTGAAAATGACTCAAAGAATGATAATTCACATGGCCTAGCCTCTTATGCCACAAGTGAGAACTATCCTCAATACTGGTGTAAACATGCTCAGATTCCAATTCCAGGTAGAAACCTCTATCTACCATAGGCAAAGTCAACATTTTGCTACCAGCAGGATCATAGATTATAAAATTTCTACCGTTAAATAGCAAAGCATAATCTTTCTCAAGTAGTTGTCCAACACTAACAAGATTCTAAGATATGGCAGGCACATATAACACATCAGAAATAATTTTAGTACCTGAAGGTGTTTGGACCAGAACATCGCCTTTGCCAAGTGCTTCAAGATACCTTTCATCTCCTATTTTGACTTTAGAGAGGTAAGTTGTGTCCAAGTACTTGAACATTTTCTCATCGGAAATCATGTGGTGTGTACATCCACTATCAATGAGCCAACTTTGCTTGCTAACGTTGGTGGTTGCATAGCATGTGGCTACAAACAATTGTTCTTCTTGCTGCTGGTTGCATTCAGCAACTTGAGCTTGTTGCTGCTGTTGGTTTTTATTTTTGCAAACTTTCTCAACATGACCAGTTTGATTGCAAATTTTACACTGAGCATTTGGTTGATACCAGCAAAGTTTCTCCAAATGGGTTGGCCTTTTGCAAAGAGGGCAAGGAGGGTACTTTCTTTTGCCTCCTTCCTTGTTGTCCTCACTAAATTTCTTCTCCTTATTCCTTTTATCACCTTGAAATTTCTTGCCTTTACCTCCTTTATAGCTTTTTTGAAAGCTTTTGGCAACCAAAGCACCCTCAACAACTTGTTGCTGTCTATTTGCTCTTCTTTGCTCAAGGGCATAGAGAGCACTGATGAGTTCTGATAGAGAAATTTCAGTAATATCTTTAGAGTTTTCAATGGAAGAAATTGTGGTTTCATACCTTTCGGGTAAGGAGTTCACAATCTTCTCTACAACTCTTCTCTACGTATATGACTCATCTCCAAGAATCTTGATGCGATTCACAACTTCAGACACTCTATCCGAATATTGCTTAACAGGTTCATCCTCCTTCATTCTGAGATTTTTGAACTCCCTTCTGAGATTTACCAGTTGTTGCTTTCTGGTTTTCTCAGAGCCTTGGAACTCTTGTTTCAACAAATCCCAAGATGCTTTTGGAGTTTCACAAGTCATGATTTTTGTGAAGATAACATTCGAGACACCACTTTTGCAAGATTGCCATTGCTTTAAATCTTTTGGCAACTTCTTCAGCATGATGCTTCATTTGAGCCAAAGTGGGATTGCCTCTTAGTGGATCGAGTTGTCTTCCTGTCTCTACAACCTCCCATAAATTATGAGCTTGTAGATGGGTTTTCATCTTCACATACCATATGTGATAGTTTTCACCTGAAAATATAGGTGGTGGAGGAACTACACTGCTAGAGGATGCCATTTACAGGTTCTGTAGGTAAGGATTTGGTGTTTGGGATAAGAGTTTTTTCCTCACAATCTCTCTTGTTTTCTCTCAAAATTACAGGCCCCTTAAAGAACAATAGAAAAAGGGAAGACTTTTTTGCTGCAATTTAGGTTGGCTCCAAGTTGCACCTAAATGGTGACCTACTTGCTGCTAAACAACCATGTCTTTCAACACAAAAGCATGTGTAATCGCTGATAAGAGGAAAGCCATTAACCCACCTAGAAGACGCAAATATTTCAAAGGCGTCCTTAACAGCAATAAGCTCAGCCCCATTTGACTCAACAACACCGGTGTTCTTGGAAAACATAATTAAAAAATTGCCCTCACGATCACGGAGCACACTGCTATTGCCAGCCATACCTGGTTTTCCCAAAGAAGAGCCATCCACATTAAGGATCCAACAGCAGGGGAACCCAACTCACCAAGACAGTCTTGGAGACCTCCTTGATAGTGGTAGTTTTCGCTCCCATAGGAAATCTGAAAAGATCTTGAAAGGATTGTGGTTGTTCAATCCATATCGCCATAATCCACTAAGCAAGTCTAACTTTGATGAGATCAAACAACTGTAGAACATCGAGCTCCTTACCATTGAAAACCACATCATTTCTAAGCAACCATATTGACCAAATAACCACAAAGAAGAGCATTCGCCAGACTTCAACATTGTTGTAACCTGGGAATAGACTCTGCCATGATGAAATGAACGAAACGCGATCGCCCACAACAACCCTAGTGATTCCCCATAATGCACAACAAAGAGACCAGCCAATCCAAGAAACTTTGCAATTGAAAAACAGGTGATTTACAGACTCTTCCTCGATCCGACAAAGGGCACACTTAACATCATCCCAAGAAACAATACCTCTTCTTGCAAGTTCAACTTTCACCGGCACTCTATCTTTCATTATCTACCATGTTAAAGTCTCCACATTTGGAGGGATAAGACCTTCCCACACAAGTTTTCAGTGATTACAATACACAATGTTGTTACCAATAGTAGCTTTGGAGAAAGAACCGACCTTGTACTCCCCTTTCAGAGTGAATCTCCAAACCACCTAATCTTTAAGAAAAGTTGCAGGAGAAATGTCATTTAAAAGTTGAACCAACCTTTGCCATTGGTCATTTTCCCAGCCAAAGGTTGGCCTTCTAAGTTCAATCTTCCATTCCCAACCACTTTCAGACCATATTCCAAAATCAGAAAACCTACCTTCCTTCCTCACCGCTAGCGCATAGATTCTGGAAATTCATTTTTAAGCACCAAACTATTGATCCACGCCTCCGACTAGAATTTAATGATCTCCGTTGCCAAGACAAAAACCCAACCCGTCAAACAAGATTTCTGAGAACTGTTGTTAGTAAACAAAGGCCTTAATATGGATTTCCATAAACTAGAGCTCATTCTCAACTTGAGAGAATTAGGGAAAAGGTCACGGCTATCCCATCCATTCTTTTCAACAATAACAGATCTCGAAAGACTATTCGGTCATTAGCAAATCTCCATACCCACTAGGACAAAAGTGCCCTGTTTATTGTCTCCAGATCCACTATACCTAACCCACCATACTCTTTAGGCAAACAAATAGAGTTCCAATCAACATAATGGACCTTTCTATTCACCAACCCACCACACCAAAGAAATCTTCTTAACAGTACGAGGAAGAGGATAAAACGACAAATAGTAAGTTGGAAGGCACGCAAGAACCGACTTTATCAAAGTGATGTGACCTCCAATAGATTTGAGCCCTGAGAGGAAGGCCCATATACTTCTAGATCTTCAACTTTACAATTGATAATACCTGCCCACTCAATAAGTTATTGTCTCTCCACTCTAATACCACATAAGCTGCTTTTGTGGAAATTAATTTTCAGGCCAGACATAATTTGGAAACTTTTAAGAACCCTCTTAACTCCCAAAATTTGGTCCAAATCAGCATCACAAAAATCAGCGTATCATCAGCATATTGGATGTGAGAGACTTCCAATTCATTACTACCAATCTTAATTCCTCTAAAAATCCCCATTGCATTAGCCTTATCCAGCAAATAACTAAGCATTTGCCCAATCACACAAAAGAGAAGTGGGGAGGGGGGGGGGCAACCTTGCCTTAAGCCCCTCTTCATGCCAAATTGTCGCGTTGGGGTACCATTAACCAAGATCGAAATAGAAGCTGTGGACACGCTCTGCATAATCCAACGAATCGACTTATCACCGAACCCCATATTAACCATGGAAAACTACAAGAAGTCCCAATCGACACTATCGTAGGCCATTCTAAAGTCGACCTTAAAGAACAAAGCTTCTCTATTCTTTTTCCTCACCTCATCAATTATCTCATTAGCCATCAATGAACAATCAACAATTTGGCAGCCTTTTATGAAAGCAAACTGGTTCTTACCAACAATCTGCTCAATCATCACACTCAATCGACTAGCAAGGACTTTAGCAAGAATCTTATAAAGACTACCCACTAGGCAAATGGGGCGGTACTCAGAAAGATGTGTAGGCGTAGCACATTTTCGCAGCAAAGTGAGAAAAAAATTATTAATGTTTTTGTCAAAGAAACCATCATCAAAGAGCTGGCGAAAGAATCGCAGTATATCATGTTTCAGCAAACTCCACTGCTTCTTAAAAAAATTTAGATTAAAACCATCCGGGCCAAGGGCCTTATTACCATCACAATTACAAATAGCTTCCCATATGTCCTCCTCTAAAAATGGCCTTTCCAGTCAATACATACTTTGATCCTCAAGCTTTCTCATCTCAATCTTCACACTTTCAACCTTCCAAGCAAGCTTCTTATTGTAATGTTCCTAAAAAAAAATCAGCAACCTTCTCTTTCAACTTATTCGGATTAAACAGTGTCACCCCTTGAAACTTCAGTTCATGAATTCTATTAACCCTTCTTCTGGATGATGCCACAAGATGAAAGTATTTCGTGTTCTTATCCCCCTCTTGCATCCATTTAACACGTGATTTTTGCATTCAAGATAGCTCTTCTGACCTATATATCTCCTCCACAATTCCCCTCTCAAACATAACAATTGTTTTCTTCTGTCCTCATTACAGCCTTCAACCTGACACTCCATCTCCATTTTTTGAATTTCATCCTCAATCTTCTTAATAGCGTCAGTCTCTTCTCCATAATCATCTTTATGCCACTTCTTAATAATTGGTTTCATCTCATGAAGTTTACTCCACATACTCTGTCCCTCATTTAATTAGGGTTTAATACCCTTTGTCCTTAAAGTATCGAGACACTTTTTACCCCTTTTACTTTTTTTCCATCTTTATTCCTGAACAACGAAATGAGGACAAATAACCTTGTCGTAACAAATGTTGTTAAACCTTCTGACATGTCTTTTATATGCTGATGTGGATTTTCCACGTCAGCCAATGTGGGAATTTAATTTGGTGAGGTAAGACGTAAATTGAGATTTGATGTTGATTAAACAATGTTTACATGTCATAATCCTTATTGCATCTTTTTAGGATGATCTTAGTAAAATTTAAGCCCTTTTAAAAATAAAAGCTCTTTTTTTCTTTTCTTCCCATTTTCTTTTTCTTCTCCTTTTCACCCGACCCTTTTCTCGGATCTTACCCTAACCACCGCCGTCGCTTCCACTGCTACCTCCTCCAAGTTCACTTGTCCTTTTATAATACTTTAGCTTTAGTGGCAAATTTTATTTTTCTTCTTTTTGTGCAAGCAAAGCAATTGGACCGAAGTTTCCACTTGTCAGCCCAAAAAGTAATAGGGTAATTATATAATACACTGTCAGTGTAAATTTTGGACTACACAGCAGGGTGAGGTGTTGACACATACCCAAATTTTAAAATTAATTTTGTTTTTTAAATTCATAACTATTCCCTAAAAGACACACGTCAACCACTAAACCCCGCATGTGTAGTTTGCTAAATTATACTGGCGATGTATTGTATAATTTTTCAAAGTAATATAAGCCGTTAAAAGATATTAACTATTGAATTTTCTTTGTGGTGGAAATAGATTGATTGCTACAAAGAAATATACAGATTGTTGAAACCTGGCTAGTACGAATTGTGCATTACGGTCATTACGAGCTCATTTGTATTCGATATTTCCTAAGGCCTTTTGGTATACTAAATCTAATATGATGGCAATGGACTTCCTGACATCAGAATCAGTTCAATGAGACATTGTCAAGAAGCTCTTAAACTTGCTGGATTTGAGGTTAGCAACATGGTTTCAAATGGCTGTTAATAGCACTACTTTTGTATCTCCTAAAATCTGTTTTAATTCGCCTTTGGTTTTATTGAATTACATGCCTCCACAAATGTTCATTTGCAAGACTTTGGTAAAATTAAAACTGAATATGAATTTTAAACTTTTTGCTTTGACTGTTCCAGTTAATGTTTCTATTCTAAGTCTGAAAATATTAGAGTTTTGTGGTATTAAATTTGATGTGATTAATGATTCAGTTGAAACACGTTTTTCAATCACATAATGTTCGTTGGAGGAACAGAAACCATGGAATGGTTTCTTTCCGCAGTAAAAGCCCCTTCCACAAACTCCACAAGAGAATCCTTCACTGTTAACCAGTTTAGTTCTATTTTTGGCATAATTATTGACATGAATAGAAGCTCTGCCTCTATTATTACCTCAAATTATTTTCTCAAGGGAAAAAATTACCATTACTTTTTTGTTCTCTTTTAAATCTTACTTCCTCTCGTTTCGTCCATCTAAAATTTTTCCAGTTTGCATGGAACTTTTGGAGAAAGGACAATTTAACGATAATAACTAACATTCAAATCGAGGACCTTTCTTTCTCTGTTTTTATTTTTCCCTCTGCTTTTGCAATTGTTTTCCTCTTTCAAGCCATTTTTTCTTTTTCTACATTGTATATAACAACGTAGCACCGACCAGGAAATCATTGTAGTAAGTTATTTTTTGCATTAAGCAGATTTTTCATTTGTGTCCTCCTTTGATTGATCATTTTCTTAATGTTCTTCTAATCATTCTTTTATTCTCTTTCGAGTTTTCTGCAAAATCTCTCATTGCAAAAATTTGGATCAATATGGATAAGAACTTTTCAAATATATGATTAATATGGATGAAATTGATATTCATGTTTTATATACCTTTCTTTCATTCTATAATCTATATTATCTTGTTCATTGTTCAAGGATGCTACCATTGTTGTCTAAGAGAACTTTACAATGATGATCTTATCCATAGGGTAAGGGAAATCGGTTTTTATTTCCCTGCAACTAAAAATGGAACTTTTGACAGATGATGCATTGTTTTGGTAGTAGTTTTTTTACCCAATATATGTATGCATGGGACATCGATTGTCGAGCATTTGGAACATTTGTTTGTCAGAGACTCTATTGCATTCAAAGGTTTATTCTTCTACAATAACTTGGGATTTTATTCTTGTCTCAAGTACACCTTTAGGTTGTGCTTGGTTGAGTGGAAACTTAAAAAAACATATATTTGCCTTTCTAAATTAGATGTTTTTTTTTCTTAAATGTTTTTTTAGAATGTCATGATGCATGTGTTGTTGATTCTTGACAGTACAAAGAAGAGAACAATGTGTGGCTGTTGGGTGATAATTTTGAAAATTACAACTTTTTATAATTTATTTATCTCCTTAATGCCCCTTAAAATTATTTTTTACTTTAGATTATCTCAAGGTTATTGTGCAAGTGCACTGTAAATTAACAAAATTATGCCCATATTCACTACATTTTGCAGCAAATTTTATCACATTTGCTGTATTAACATTTTCTATAAGGATCATACTTATCATTCATGGTTACAACTTAGCCATCATGTATATTTTCCTAAAGTACTATATATCATGCTTTGAATTTTTGTCATACAGGAGTTGATGCAATTTTGACATAACCACACGAGATTCAATGTTATACATAATTAATTCTAGGAAAAATGTTTGATTCTGGTTACAAGTCTCAGTATATCGATGGTCAGAAGGAGAAATTTGTAAGGTATTAATCCATATCATGTAGCTTTTAGTTGTCTTCGGATGATAAATGTTAAACATTTTAGATAATATCATAAAACTTGCTTATGCTTGGTCAATATTTCTTGGTGAAATGGGAAAGAATTCAGTTTCTTACTTTCAAAATCTATCTGCTATTATTTTCTATTTAAATTTATGATTCAGAAAATGATTCGACTGTGGCATGTGTTTAATCTCTAGATTGGACGATTTGGACTCTAATATGATAATGCAAACCGGAGCAATGAAGAAGTGTAGATTTAATTTAGAGGGCTTGACATTCGGTGGCCGTGGAAAGAAGAATGCATCAAAATCTTTTCGCGTGGGGATGATGAGATGATCAAAAGGACTACTACCATTTGGCCGGTCTTTAAGAATTGCAGTCACACGAGCTGTGTTCCCTGAAGATCTTAAAGTTTCAGACATAATGATATTTGATCCTCAAAACAGATCTCTTCTGTTATGGAACAAGTTTTTTGTTGTGTCATGAATACTTTCAGTATCTTTGGATCCACTATTTTTCTATATTTCTATCTTCAATCATCAATCAGATTGCCTTGGTATGGACAAAAAGTTGGGAGTCACGACTACAATTATTCGGACAGTAATCGATACTTTCTACCTTATTCGGATGGTATTTCAGTTCCAAACAGCTTTTATTGCCTCATTAATTCGGGTTTTCGGACAAGGTGAACTAGTGATTGATCCTGGACAGATAGCCAAACGATATTGTTGATTTTCTTTATGTTCTCCCCATGCCACAGGTTTGAGAAACTACTTGTTCATAACATGTTTAGAATCAACAATTTGAATAGAAAATTTGAATATTGTTAGCAACTTAAGTAAATTCTATTTGAAGTATGATCATTTTGAGAAAATGGTTCATAGTCTTCCTAAGGCTTATTCCATTTTTGCAGATTGTGATGTGGAAGAATTTTCTCATGAAATCAAAGGGTTTATAAGTATGGAAAATAAAGCAGGCATTTCTAGTCATTGTATTTAGTCAATATATTCCTAGGTTTGTCAGGTTTATACCATTGACATCAGAACTGAAAAAGCAAGTTGGTAGTTTTGCTGATGGCGCTTGGACTGGTGTTGCATACTATTTGCATCCAAATAGTATTTGCTCCCAAGCTGCTAATTTTGTATTACTCATCTCAATCACTTCCATTTGGAAAATTTCTGCAGATAGTGGGGGCTTTGTGGTACTTGCTAGCTGTAGAGCGTAATGATTTGTGCTGGCGTAAAGCTTGTGAGGGTGCTAGTGGCAAATGCCATGAAGAATTTTTGTATTATGGCAACTAGCATATTAAAGGCCACGAATAGTGGCGAAAGATAAGCGAGAGTATACTTAGTAGCCAATGTGATGTTAAGGATAATGGTGCTTCACCATTTAATTTCGGAATCTACACTCAAGCTATTTAATCTGGCATTGTTTCAAAAAATGTGATATTCTTCACTAAATTTTGTTATTGTCTTTGGTGGGGATTACCGAATCTAAAGTGTCCAAACTTTGTCTTCATACACATACAAACATAATATAAGCACATACATGTTCCATTTTACCTTAATACCCTCTAATCTATCTTTTTCGTGTTCTATTTGTCTATTAACATCCATTATTTTTCTGCAGCACACTTGGTCAAGGGCTTCTAACCAGTACCTATCCAGGAGAAGTTCTCTTTTCTATAGCGATAGCTATTTTTGGACTTATCCTTTTTGCACTTTTGATTGGTAACATGCAGGCTAGTTCAAAACCTTTGTTTGATTAGTGATAGTTTCTTTACTTTTTTGTTCTATTTTGTTTTTAAGTACACAATTATGCACCAGGGAATGGTGCAACTTAGCTCATAATACATGCTTTGATAATTATCTTACTTGCTATCTTAGGAGCATAATTTTCTTCATTGCTTTTAGAAATGGTTGACAAGTGAATGTTACATGTTTATCTTTAAAAGAAAATGAAATACAAAAAATAAAAATGTTGGCTAAGTTTGAGTTCTCTTGTTATTGCAACAGACCTACCTTCAATCTCTTACAGTTCGTCTTGAGGAAATGAGGATCAAAAGGCGTGACTCTGAGCAGTGGATGCATCATCGTGCACTTCCGCAGGGTCTGAGGGAGCGAGTTAGGCGCTCTGACCTATACAAATGGTTAGAGATGCGAGGAGTTGACGAAGAAACCTTAGTCCAAAGTTTACAAAAAAGATCTCCGGAGAGATATCAAGCGACATCTCTGTTTGAATTTGGTCCGAAGGGTAAGGATATTCTTATATTCTCCTTATTCTTCTCACTCACATTTTCATGTTATTCTGTGGTCAACATATGAAGTATCATTGCATTTTCATGGACTTATAAAAAATGTCTATAACATAACCTGATCAACCATTCAATGTTAAAAAATGGAAATGGTGACTCAAATCAAGCTACACTCATAAACAAATTTCTTTTAGTGCAAGTAACCTATATCCTTTGTGATATTCAGGTTCCTCTGTTTGCCAATATGGATGAAAGGTTACTCGATGCAATTTGTGAGCAACTCAAACCAAGTTTATGCACATAAAATACCTACATAGTTCGAGAAGGGGATACAGTAAACGAGATGCTTTTCATCATTCGTGGACGCCTCGAGAGTGTGACAACAGATGGTGGAAGGAGTGGGTTTTTCAACAGAGGATTACTAAAAGAAGGTGACTTTTGTGGTGAGGAATTACTGACATGGGCACTTGACCCAAAAGCTGGTTCCAACTTACCATCATCTACTCGGACGGTGAAGGCTTTAAATGAGGTAGAAGGTTTTGCCTTAGAAGCGGAAGAGTTGAAATTTGTTGCGAGTCAATTTCGCCGCCTTCATAGTAGGCAGGTTCAGCATACCTTCAGATACTACTCGCAGCAATGAAGGACTTGGGCAGCCTGCTTTATCCAAACAACATGGCATAAGTATTCCAAAAGGAAAAATGTAGAACTTCGTCGCAAGGAAGAGGAAGAAGAACTTGCATATGACTATGATGAAGAATATGATGATGAGACAGCCTTAGTTGGGCAAAGTGATCATACCACTGCAGAATCATATAGAATTGATGCAACTTTATATGCATCAAGGTTCGCGAAGAATCTTCGTAGCCCTAGAATCGAGGCGAATTCAGTTCTAGCAGCTTGACGAAGCTGCCAAAGCCACCAGAGCTAGATTTTAATGATCCAGACACAGATTAATTTGGCCATAGAAGGACATGAGCAAATTCTTCAATAAAGTTTTGGATCATCATGTTTGACAAGTACTAGTTATTGAATTATAATTTGAACTTTTTATGAGAAAAAGATGGCAACAAATTAGCATAAAGAAGAGAAATAACTTTGCTAAAAAAATTAAATAAAAAAGAAAGAACAGAAATTGCATTTTGCTGGGTTGGGTCATGAATAAATTATGGGCTAGGCTTGAACCCTATGAATGTAAAACCAATTGAGTTGTTCCAAGTCTAAAATTGAATATGAATTCTGCACCTCTTGCTTTGACTTTTCCGGCTAATGTTTCTGTTCCAAGTCAAAAAAACTCTAGAGCTTCGTGGCATTAAATTTGATGTGATTAATGATTCAGTTGAAACACTTTTTTCAAACTACCCTGTGCTTGTTACTCTATTTATGATTACTACTCGAATTGCCTAAACCACCGACTCAATTTCTCTAATCCTACACTCAAGAGATGGACTATAGATTCCTATAGAAAGCAAAGAAGATATTTTAGCGGTGGAGGTGGAAGCCCACGTTTTGATTATGAGCTTGTGCTTAATTTTCCAAGTCCTATCTACTTCAAATAAGCGGACTACATGGCTGAAGAATATTCAATAGCATAGATGCATTCTCTTGTTAAAGCTGATTTTCATATTTTTCCTTGTGAGTACGTATGATGAACTTCAAGATTGTCAACAAGTTGCCTTATCTCAGCTTCTATAAGCAATGGACCATGTCAAGTTACTTTATCTAAATATTGATTACCAAGTGGTTAGTTACTTACAATTCTTAGTGTCGTCTGATTAATTAATACTATAATATTCTTTTGACAATTTATAACTGTGAAAATTTATGTGCAGCTTCAACATTTATCTGATAAGCAATTTATTGCATTTTACAAATGCATGGTTCGATTGGAAATCGGTTGTATGTACCTAGACAAGCCGCAACCGGGGCTGTATGAGTTTTTGCAGCTCCTACCTAATTTACAAACACTTATCTTGCCTTGTGTGGTATGAAATGATCTACAACAAATATATATAGCTCATTAAAAACATGGATATAACGTACTTACTAACATTTTTTCTTGTATTTGCTCTTAGAAATTTCATCAATCTGAAATATTGCCTTCCTATCTCTTATCTCACCTCGAGGAGATCAAAATTGTTGTTTCTAATGAAGATTTGGAAATGGTAGCACACATCCTATTGAATGCAAGAGTTTTGGAGAAGCTGAAAATAAAAATGTACAGAGACATACAAAAGTGGTGGAGCATCAGAAACAAAATATTGGGTTACAAAGGAGTTCAAAGAAATTATGTCAAATTATGTTTTTGTGATATCTTTTTCTATCTTCCCTCCTGAAAAGTTAAAATGGAATTCTAATAAGTACACTTCATTATCTCCATTGTTGGTAATTTGTAATTTTGATTTATTTAACTCATATTAGTACTGCAGCTTGCTCAAAAGCATTTAGTTGCATATTAGCAAGAATATTTGAAGAGGGTAACAAGTGCTTTTCTAAGGACATATATACTATATATTATTTTTAGTGACAATGGAAATTACTTAAAGGCCAAATTGAGGATTAATGTGGTGCCTCCTTTTGCCTTTTTTTGGTCTTTTCACATTTTTCGGGTGACTAAAAAGGCCCTCGATGAATTTCCTCCCTTACTTTTCCTGCTGCCCTTTTTTGTAATTTACTATTTCTATATTATTTTTAGTGACAATGGAAATTACTTAAAGGCCAAATTGAGGATTAATGTGGTGCCTCCTTTTGGCTTTTTTTGGTCTTTTCACACTTTTCGGGTGACTAAAAAGGCCCTCAATGAATTTCCACCCTTACTTTTCATGCTGCCCCTTTTTGTAATTTACTATTTTTATATTTATGATTAAGTGTATTTTAATTGATTACATATTAATTGTGTGTGGATATTAGGATTTACCGGTTCAACTCCTCTGCCGGAATTCCAAAGGATTGGTGCTATAACTGTATCTGCAATAATGGTTGATTCATGGGTAAACTATTGACATTCCAGTTCTGTTTTCCTTTCATCTTCATTTTTATTTGGGTGGGTTTTTTCTTCCCTAACATTTCTCTGAATTGGTTTCACATGGACTCCGTTCTGTTTCCTAAAATTTTTAGGTGGACGTTGATAAGATCCTTCCATTTAATTTAGCAGTATCTTAGGATGACATAACTAAAGTGGGGAACTTTCACTTCTCACCGCAACATTTTGAGGTAAATCTGGATTTATTTGTTAATTATATTATTTGATACTTAAATTTAACATTTCCTTATTTCTCTTTTATTTTACAAAAAGTTTTTTTTATTTATCATTCGACTTCCTTTTTATTGAGGTTTCTATCAGTTGCTTATGTTTAGTATATTTCCACATTTCCAAATGCACAGTTAGCCAATGCTAAGTACAATCATTTTGTGATGCATTCTGTAAATTACATATTCTCTTGCAAATGCTCTCAACTAATTCAATTTTCCTACGGCAACTATACATGCTCCTTGACTACAAAAAATTAGGTATTCCTTATGCTGAAGGCAAATTCTTCCACCTACCCGAGTTCATTAATTTAACAATTGCAATCAAGATTAAAAAATGACCGCAGCGTACGATGTTTTTTTAAATGATCAACATACATTTCAAACAACAATTAATATTAGCTTTATTTTGATGAATTATCTAGAGATGGAGGAGTAGAATATTAGCTTTATTTTGATAAATTACCTAGAGATGGAGTAGAATTTAGGTAATGCACTTTCAGAATGAAAGAGAGTTCATCTGTTTCCTTTATATATGCGAATTATTTGTTTGGATGTATCAATTTCTCCTAACTGATTAACTTATAGCCAATGCAATATCTTCTTACTAATCGACTTAAACAACTACAAAAAATATAGCCCTAATAAGAAGATGACTGCAGCGCAAGCGCAGACCACCCTGCTTATATATATTATGAAGAATGAAATAATCTTGGAGATACCAAAATGTTTAAATATGTAACGATATAGTCCATTTGATACAACAATTTTCAAAGCATTTTCTTAGAAATTTTGGTCAACAATTTAGTTTATTTCTAACCAGGAAATAATCCCACTCTTTACAATAGGCAAGCTCGATCTTCTTCAGCTTGGTTAAAGACATGATCCAACCAGGAAATTCAGCAAAAATGGTTTATTTCTAGAAATTCCAAGTTTGGGGGTGGTTGTAATGCTGGAGCACAAATGCATCTTCATCCTTTCTAAGGCTTTCAAAATATAGTTCCAAATTATGGAGGCCTTTCTTCTCATCAAATTTTGCTCTCCGATCGCATTTGCCAATACAATTATCTTAAGATTGCCTTGGTGTGTCATCAAGTCTCCCAAATCTCCCAAGTTAGTGGTACAACTATATATAGAAACAAAGTATCCTAACAAAGTAAAATGTTCTATAAAACACACTCAAAAACAGAAACAGAAAGGAATATATATATATATATATATATATGTATGTATATATGTATGTATGTATGTATGTATGTATGTATGTATGTATGTATGTATTCTTGGCTCCCTTTGGGGAGTTAATAGGGGTAGTTTAGGAAGATGACAATAGATATAATTTAAGGATTTTGAGCTCTTTATGAATTTATTATAAAGAATTTACATTGTTCTTTACCTAACAAAAAATTACATTCTATATTATTTGTCATTGGATGTTCACATGTACATTACATTCTAAATTAAATTTTGTAACTTAATATGTTTTTCATCTTCTCAATTAATTATTTAAATTGTAATTGGATGTTTACATGTACGTTACATTCTAAATTAATCTTTGTAACTTAATATGTTTTCCATCTTCTCAATTAATTATTTAAATTGTAATTATGATCATATGATATGATTATATGCTTTTATTATGGTTATAGTTACACATTTCATAACAAACCCTTTGAATTTAAGTTATATTATACCTTTACCCTATCTTTGGTCTATATAAAGTCATTTTTCTAACAATTGTTTAGTGTTGGAAGGATGAGAAATGATTCACCAACAGAAAAAAGGGATGAGAAATGGGGATATGGCGGCTGACAAACTTCTTGCAAAGCAAATGATCCGGTTTGTCATGGTGGTCGCAAAGCAAATGACCCGGTTTGTCATGGTGGTCGCAAAGCAAATGACCCGGTTTGTCATGGTGGTCTCAAGATAAAAGAGGTTGGGATATAATGATTTCTTATTTAAAAGAAATTGTTTTTGCTTGGATTTTTTAGATTAATAGTTTGTTAGAGTTAGTGTACTTTCAATGTCATTTTTTATTTTTTTTTTGTAAATTTTTCTTCCGAGATTTCTTCATTTCAAAATTTAAACTTTAATCATGCCAATGCAAAATTTATAAAACTTTTTGTTGATTATATGCTTTTATTGTGGTTACAGTTACACATTTCATTCTATATTAATTGTCATTGGACGTTTACATGTACGTTACATTCTAAATTATAATTTAATATGTTTTCCATCTTCTCAATTAATTATTAAATTGTAATTATGATCATATGATATGATTATATGCTTTTATTGTGGTTACAGTTACATATTTCATAATAAATCCTTTGAATTTAAGTTATATTATACCTTTACCCTATCTTTTGTCTATATAAAGTCATTTTTCTATCAATCGTTTAGTGTTGGAAGGATGAAAACTGATTCACAAAAAAAAGGGGGATGAGAAATGGGGATATGGCGGCTGACAAACTTCTTGCAAAGCAAATGATCCGGTTTGTCATGATGGTCGTAAAGCAAATGACCCAGTTTGAAATGGTGGTCTCAATATAAAAGAGGTTGGGATATATTGATTTCTTGTTTAAAAGAAATTGTGTTTGCTTGGATTTTTTAGATTAATAGTTTGTTAGAGTTAGTGTATTTTCAATGTCATTTTTTATGTTTTTTTTTAATTTTTCTTTCGAGATTTCTTCATTTCAAAATTTAAACTTTAATCATGCCAATGCAAAATTTATAAAACTTTTTTGTTGCAATGTATACCTATGGAATGTAGAGCATCAAGTGATGTGTGCATCAAATCGAAATATACAATGGGGTAAGCAATTTTTTCCACACAATAATGTCCTCAGTTTCATATTTCATATGTATATAGCAATTCTTTATCAAGGCTTTTATATTCGTAGCTTCTTCCCCTCCCCTCACTTAATGACAACTACTTGCCTAAATCACTAAAGTATATATGCTACAAATTGTCTTCATAAGGTTCAATTTTCATTTGTATTTTATTTTTTTCAAATACTTAGTTGTAGGTAATTGTTTTTCTATATATATATATAGATGGATAAATAAAATATATTTTTCAGGTTATAGTGAAGATGGATACTCGATCCTAATTTGTCTTTCCCAACAAAAATTGAATATTCCATGATTGATCAAAGCAAGGAGATGATAGAAAATTGCTTAGATTCTCCATGACTGATGAAATGAAGGGTTGGTCAAAGTTATTAAATGATTTCTTAAGCCCATGATATGCGTAAATTGTAACGGTGAATTATGATTATTTGATATTGGGTAATGCAGATTCATCATCTGTTTCTCTACTGCGAATTAATTCATATATGCAAGTTACGTAAAATCATGTCACCCTTCAAGACCCGCTTGTGCAGTCTGTTAAACTCTACCGCCGATGTATCATATATAAACCGATATCTATATACTATATAAGTCTAAACTTCAAAAACCTTGACCTGAAATATCTAAAATGTCCTTTTTAATTTTAAATATTATCAATAACTTTTAAGGTTTAATATGTAATTTTATTTATCTATTAAATTAAGAATTATATATCATGTGTCCTTTTTAATTTTTAAATATTATCAATAACTTGAAAGGTTTAATATGTAATTTTATTTATCAATTAAATTAAGGATTATTTATCATATTCATGTGTCCGGCCCTCTTCAAATATTCAATTTTCAAAATCTTAGCAACAATTATCTCCAATTTATGACTCACCTTTGCGAAATTTTAAAGAAGGTATGACCAAATTTCTTTCTTTTTTGTTCTTTTGCCTTATTGACAATTTGGGCAATTGATACAAAGAAAAAAAATCAGCTATACCTTCAAGTAATTTTGCAAAGTTAAACGTAAAGGGGGGAGAAAAAAAATTTTGACCTTAACTAACTAAGGTTTAACGGTGTTAGAAGAAAATTTCAAGATGGACAAGTGTCAAGCAAATAAACCCGCTTATCTAAAGCCACTTGCTAAAACTCGAAAAAGAAATATACTCTCTTTTTTGTTTCTTTTTCTTTAATCTAAAAAATACCCCTTATTAAATTTTCAACCATTTAAAATAAGTTTTTTTCTAAATGATGGTGATCTTATAGCATTGCAATTTCTTTTTCTTTCTTGATAGAAGGTTCCATTTTTTGTGGTTTAAATTTAATATATGTAAATCAGAGTTGCAGTAATAGCGAGAAAGAAAATAATCAGGTACAAAAGAATAATTATGAGTAAAAAATTTTATTTGAACAAAATGGATTGGAGAGAAGTTAAGAAGTTCAATTCAATTTCTTTTGTTTTTGGAAAAACTATACTTTCTTTTGAAGATCAATAGATCATCCGTTCATTACTTTTTTTGCTATGTCATTGTAGATCTTGATCATTCATTAATTTGGTAGAGTAATATCAAGATATCAATTTTAATTTTGTTTCAACTTGCCAAAGATATGCATATATAATATATAAATTTAATTTCTCTATCACCCAAAAAAAAAAAGGACATATGAATTAGTAATTAGGAACCAAATTTGTACACCTAATTTTATACTTCCACATATTGAATTAAGTAATTAGTTATAACCTTATACAAGTTTGACTTACAGGTCCGGTGTGATTGGTTGAATTGTGAGATTTGTTTTATAGAGATTAAAATAGTGAAATTAGGTATTAAGGTGTAATATCAGAATAACAATAATAAGAATGAAAATTGTTGAAAATATCCATGAAACACAAAAGATTGATTAACATATAGACATAGAATAAAATAATAAAATTAAACTCCTAATTCTATATATAAGGACTTTAACTAACTATTATCAATCTATATATCAATAAATTAAGCTCAGTACTATTTTTTAACCCTTATAACATTTTAATTATTCACTAACTTTTTTAGTAATCTCAAACTAAAAAATTAATAACATTCATTATTGATAAAGTTACTAAGCATGCAAGGTTACTAATTAAATTTCTTGATAATACTATAGTTTAGCTTTCTAATTAGTAACCATAAATGAGAAATTTGATAACCAAAATTACTATAAGATATGCCTTTTTTATGATCATTATAGATTTTTTTTGTAACCTTAAATAAGATCATTACCTTTTTGCTATGTTATTTTAGATCACATTGATCATTCATTAATTTATTTAGTAGAGTAATAGCGAGATATCAATTTTAATTTTGTTTCAACTTCCTGAAGATACGCATATATAGCATATAAATTTAATTCTCTATCACCAAAAAAAAAAGGAGGGACATGAATTAGTAATTAGGAACCAATTTTGTACACCTAATTTTATACTTCCTTATGTTTGCATTAAGTTTAGTTATAACCTTATACAAATTTGACTTACAGGTCTAGGTGTGTTTGGTTGAATTGTGAGATTTGTTTTGTGTGAAGTCTAAACTAAATCTTACAAACTTAGAATATTTTAATAGAAATTTAATATGGTGAAGTGGAGGATCAAAATTTAAGGGATTTTGAAGTTATGGACTAAATTGAAGGAATGGTATTATAGTGGGGGGAAAATATATAATTTTACCATTAATTTAAAGTGGAACCATTTTATATCTTACCATCTCCTTCTTACTCGTTTAAAAATCTTCAATTTCCTTCTCCCTCTACCCGAGTCTCTCTCTCTCTCTCTCAATCTCTAGAGAATCAAGCTACAATTTCATAGAAAACTTGCATGCATTTGGGGGAAGAAAATCCATTCTTCAAGCCCTTTAATTCGAAACTTTTAGATTTGTTGTTCATGAGCTATTAAGGGCGCAACTTAAATTTGAAGGTGAGTTTGGATTTCAAGAAGTTTATAAGGATTTTATACATAATTTTTTATTTAGGATTTGCTCTTTAAGTTTAATTTATGGATGGGTTTGTGATTTGGAGGTTAGGAAGCAATTTATTTGGTTGACATGGGTTGAATGCATGAGTAAAAGGAGGGGAGATGAAATTCAAATTTTGGGTAAGTAAATCCTCAACTTTGAGTGTAAATTGATGGATTTAGCCTTGTAAATTAGTTTATTTCATGTTTTTGGGTTGTTTGTGTTATATTACAACAAAACTAGATGAATATGGTTTGATTTTTTCAAGTCTTAAAACAATTTGTATTTAAGGAACGGATGTAGTTGAGGAACTTTGCAAAAGGGAAATTGAAATTTTAAGAATAAGTTTTGATAGAAATTATTTTAATTGTCCTTGTATTATATAATTTCAAGTCAAGAAACTTAGAAAGGAAATTGGGCTAATGAGAGTTAGAACAAGAATTAATAGTTATAATTAGTAATTTAACATGTCCATCAAGAAGCCCAACCATTATGTTTGTAATTTATTAATGCTAGTTACTTTAACCGGCCCATTTGCTATTTATTCAAGACCTATATTCTATTTATTTTGGGTTGTCTTCTCCTTACAAACGGTTCCCCTCCAAATAGTTTCTTCCATGGCTGCTTGCATAGATGCTCTCTCTCTATTCATCTACTGAAACTTCTTAAAATACAACATGCAATCATGTAGATCATGAGCCCTTGACCTCCTCCACTTAATTTCCTCTACTTTTTTTTTTTCTCTTTAAGCCATTTTGTTTCATGTTGGGACTTGGAAGCTGCCCTTGAATTCCCTCTCATTCTTCTCAAACTTCCTTATTTTCTCACATGCACACAAGAATCTATGAAGCCCACATCCTAACTAAACTTACCCTTATATCAATTTTAAGAAATGAGCTGGGGAGTTAAATGTTTAACTAAGAGAGTTATGGGTTTTGCAGCGCATAAATATATAGTAAGTACTCTATTTTTGATTCATGGGGTATTGTTGCATTTTGGGTGAATTTATGAACTATATACAGCTGCCATACATTTGTATTTAGGTGTTTTGTAGCAAGTTCTTGCTAGTTGGGATTTATTAAATTACACTAAACTTTAGGAAGAGTTGGATATTGAAGCTGGTAAGTT
>AWUE01020929.1:0-15134 GCA_001974825.2 Corchorus olitorius | reverse complement strand
GGCCAAGGTCACTCTGGATAGGTTTTATTGGCAGCCCATTTGTTTTACGAAAATGATAAACGATCTTATGTACTTGCTTTATTGTTAACCACGTTTTTATAACTTGGTTTTATTTACTGTTTTGGTTGTGAGTGCACCCCACCCTCTTCTGGTTCTCTTTTGAGGGTGGCTCACTCACGGGGTACATTCGTGTACTCACCCCTCAATTCTTGTTGTGTTTTCAGGGTAGTTAGGATTCGGTATTCCTTGGATCGAGTTGGTGGCATAGGTTGTGTTTCTTGCTGATAGAGGTACTTCTCACTACGATACGGGTCCCACTGGCAGTTGTCTTGTTTCCTATTATCTTTCACACCTCGTTTCGTTTTACATTTCAGTTTGTTGTTTTCTATATTTTCATATGACTTTGATTTTAAATATTGGAGCGTTTTTATTACAGTATTTGAATTTTTGACGATTCTGCTTTTACTCTGATTGGGAAACTTTTGTTTTTAAACCTTGTAATCAATCTCTGTTTTCATCGTTTTCATCTGGTATTGTCGCTTCGTGGAACCTTGGTGCGCGTGACCGGCCGGCACGTGTTTCGAGGTAACACGGCGGTTGTTCACGCTCGACTTTTGGGTCGGGGCGTGACATTTTGGAGAGATTGAAATAATGTAATTAGATATTACTGTGTGATATCAGAATAACAATAATAAGAATAAAATTTGTTGAATATTCATGAAACACTAAGATTGATTAACATATACACATAGAATAAATTAATAGAATTAAACTCCTAATTCTATATATAAGGACTTTAACTAACCATCAATCTATATATCAATAAATTAAGCTCACTATTTTTTAACCCTAAATATCTCTTTAATTATTCAGTACAACTTTTTTAGTAATCTTAGATTTAAAAATTAATAACATTCACCATTGATAAAGTTACCTAGCATGAGGTTGCTAAATTTCTTGATAATACTATAGTTTAGCTTTCTAATTAGTAACCATAAATGAGAAATTTGATAACCAAAATTACTAAGAATGTAAGGTTATTGACTTAGTTTGATAGTAGTATTATGCCTTTTTATGATCATTATAGAATTTTTTTTTGTAACCTTAAGTAAGAAAAAGTGGTAGCCTTCACTATTTATGAAAGTTTACTAAATCTTTTTTAATAACTATAAATAAGAAATATGATAGCCAAAATTACAAAAAAATGCAAGGTTGTTGAATTAGTTGATAGTAATATACCTCTTTTATGATCATTATATAGGTTTTTCAGTAACTTTTGAGAAAAAAAAATTGAAAATATTCACCATTGATTCAAGTTTACTAATGTTATTAAGAATGTAAGGATTGGTAAATACAATTTTAATAACTTTTATAGCTTTTATAGTAAACTTAAGTAATAAAATTGGTAACTTTTATTAATGATAAAAAGTTACCAAAATTAACAAGGATGTAAGGTTATTTCAATCTAGATATTACTATAATGTTTTCCATAACCCTTATAATCTTTTAAGTAATCTTGGATAAGAAATTCAATACTATAGCTTTATAATGTAAGGTCATTGAATTAGTTGATAGTATATCATACCTTTTTTATGATTAGTATAGGTTTTTCGGTAACTTTTGAGAAAAAAATGGTAAATCTTCACCATTAATGAAAGTTTACTAATGTTATTTAGAATGTAACGATTGTTAAATACAACTTTAATAACTTCCATAGCTTTTTTAGTAGATTACTTAAATAATAAAATTGGTAACGTTCATTATTGATAAAAGGTTACTAAAATTATTAAGGATCTAAGATTACTTGAATCTAGATAGTGCTATAATGTTTTCAATAAACTTTATAACCTTTTAAGAAATCTTAGATAAAAAAATCAATGACCAATATTACTAATAGTTAATGTAAGGTTATTGAAATAGTAGATTATAATCTTTTTGGATAACCACTACTACTTTTTTAGTAATTTTAGATAAGAGAATTGGTAATCATCATTATTTATTACCTATTACTTGAGTTATTAAGGGTTTAAGGTTACTTAATTTTTATTGATAGCATCATAGCCTTTTGAATAACCTCTAAAGTTTTTTTTTACTTATGTAAGAAAATCAGTATTAATTACTTTTTTATTTTTGAAACGCCAGTATTACTTACTTACTTACTTACTAATGATGTAAGATATCAATTAAGAATATAAGGTTTCTAATTTTGTTGATAGCATCATGCCTCGGTTCTAAAACGTCTTTTTTTAGGCATCTAATAAAAAATATGTCACTCGAAGCTTTGGTCCTAAAACGTCTTTTTTTATGCATCTAATAAACAACATGTCACTTGATATTTGATTAATAATACTATCTATGTAACAACATCGGATTAATTCTAACAAAATTTATCTAATTAAACATAAAAGTAATAATAAATTGCAATAAATGTGTAACATAAAATCAAGAAAAAAATATTGTAAATTTCTTTGCAATTTTGCGTTAATTGGTGTTAAACAATTTCAAAATATTTAATTTGAGGTGAAAAAGAATTAATTTTGCAAAAGAATATGAAATCCAAAAATAGAAGAAGAAAGAAAAATTGAGCTTTCTAGATTTCAAAAACGATACTTGCTGCATTCAATTAAAAATAAAATTTTGATTCTCATCCTTTTCAAGAGTTTTGTAGTTTGAAATTTTAGATAATTAAGTTTCAATTGTTAAACCAATAAATTTTCCTGCGTATCATGAATATTGGTGAGAGTTCTTCAAAGAAGGGTTTAGAGGAGAAAGGAAATAAGATGAAAAGAGGAAGGAACCAACCTTAAATATATTTATTATTACATCCCCATTATGGATTAATTAGGATTAAATGATATTAATGGGGGTTTTTGGTGCAAGTTAGAATATAGTAGTAGCATTCAAAACTTATTTGGTAGCATTATTGTTATTTTGATAACATTTTAAACAGTTTTAAGTAATTTTTAAATAAGAAAACTCATAACCTTTATTTTTTATGTAATGAATCATCCAAAGCGCATAAGTTTGTGGAAAGTATTATAGCTATAATAACTTTTATAACTTTTTTAGTAATTTTAGATTACAAGATTAGTAACATTCATAATTGGCGAAAATTATTAAAAGTAATAAAAACATAAGGTTACTGAATTTGTTGATAGGACTATAGCTTTTTTTATAATCTTCACAACTTTTCCACTAATCTTCGACATGAAATTTGATAATCCTCATTAAATTGATGAAATGCTACATAAACTTATTAAAGATGTTAGGTTACTAAATTACCTTATTATATTATAGCATTTTTTATAACCTTTCTAACTATTTTAGCAACCTTAAAGAAGAACATTGGCAAATGTCATTATTATTGATAAAAATGGCTACTAAAATTACTAACAGTATAAGGTTAATCACTTAAATATATTGATAATATTCAAAAACCTTTGATAACTGGAATAGCTTTTTAATGAACATCTGATGAGGAAATTGATAACTTTTTTTTTTGCATCAGAAATCGATAAGCTTCTTTATTGATTAAATGTTAAACTTCGTTCTTAATAGCGCTACAGATTTTTTAGTAAATCCAAATAATAAAATTGATAACCTTCCTTCATTATTGAAGATAACCATAATTGTAATATTTTTTTTTGTTTGTTCAATGAGATTGATTACTTCAAATCTTTGTAAACTAAATGACCAGATTTTGATGATTAATTAATCAAAATTTATGAAAATGAAAAGTACGCATGTGTGGAATCTAATTTTATTTCCTATTTTTTTCTTTGATTATTTTTATATTAGATTATCAATTAGAAAATAAATAAATTATTAAGTATTGCCATAGACTATATTTTATTTGTAATTCTTTTGGTTATTTAATCTGTGTTGGGTTTTTTTTTAATACTTAAACATAATTATTAAATTTTAATTTTTTAGTTTATAACTTTCATGTACATAATACTTCATAAATTTATATTTACCTAAGTCAAATACAAATTAATAATAATATAGATGGATTAAAAATCTTTAATTAGAGGGATTCAAACTTTAGTATTAGTTTGGAAGTATGTTGACTTTGTTGGTGTTACTATAGATATTTTTTTAATCTTTGAGTATTTTAAACTCATAGATTTATATTTATGAAGTAATGAGTTTTTATGCACATATATATTTAAAATTTAATTATTATTACAAAGTTTATACCTAAAATACAAACCAAAATAAAAATTTTACAAAAAAATATATACTTTTTGTTCGAGTATATATATATATATATATATTTCATCATAAATCATTTGTATAATTTATGAATTTAAATATTGAAAGTTCGAGGATGCTATTAATGTGTGTTGTGTTGTGCGATAGTCTAACTAGCAGAGATATAATGTAAAACAATTGAAAGTTTGAACAAAGATTTCTCAATGTTAATTGTTGCTTTATCAAATGTTAAGAGAAGATTATATATTTTTTATGTTATACTACAAATCAATATGTGATTTGAAGATTATATATTTTTTATGTTATACTACAAATCAATATGTGATTTTTTATATATATTTAATATATGATTCATAAGTTATTAACACATGCACGTGCATTAGCTAGTAATAATATATAGATAAACATAAAAATTTCTTTCTCCGGCCCCTCTTTGATCTCAATGGATGGGATGCACATCTTATCCTTAACGGGTCATGGGATTGAGCCATCGAGGGCTAAATCATACCAAAAAAAAAAAAGGAAATTTCCTTCTCTCCCCTTTTTTTTCTTCTACTTCTACTAATTCTTTCTCGTTATTCCTTTCTTTCTAGTTTTTTCTTTTTCTTTTTTTTGTTTTTAATCTTGCATTTAGATTTCTGCAAAGCTTAAACTGTTTTCTCATTAATTATTAGGCAAATACAAGTCACATGGTATTTGTCGGCCTAGATTTCGGTTGATGGCCTAAGCATTTCCTTCGAGTCGAGATAACATCAAAGATCAAGAGGATAACAAGTATGATTGCACTAATCAGCAATTGATCCAGGAAGTCTACATCAAATCAACTATGTAGTTAATAATGTATACATTAGGCATATCAACAATGTAGTTAATTAGAATATATGTATTAGGCAATTTTGCTAATTGTAAGAGGACAATTATTACATCCAAAAAAAAAAAAGAAACAAAGGATTGGATTGCATAGATCTATAAATTGTGGGAGCAAAAGTTTACAATATACACTAAAATAGTTAATATAATTATTGCTTGGATGGTTGTAGTTACTGGATTCCATCTTTAGGCAATAGGAACCCTAACTTTTTTTCAGAGGTGTTATAAGTGAAATCAAGGAACCCTTACCTTTGGTCATGAGAATTAATATATTTGTATACCCCAATTATTTACCTCTATATTCTAATCAATATTTGTCTATTTAGTTTAAGCTCTAAATGAGGTCCCCCATGGCATGAATCCGTTCAACCTAGTCCCACCTGATGAGGGCATGTGCGAATTCTCATTTTTCAAGTGTGCTATTAATTAATTTGGTAGTTGGAACTGTAATTTGGCTTCGAAAAATTCGTACATGCGGAGTACTTTTCAATGTGTTTTACGGGGGTTTAAATGCCACTTAGTACTTTAAAATTTATACGGACGGTCAATTTGCATCTAACTTTTTTATTTTGATCACTTTGCATCCTAACATTTTATTTTTTTCCACATTGCACCCTCTGTTACGGTGAATTAATGGCACCGTCACGGAGTCTTGCATGGCACGTCAACATGTACAAAAAAATACCACGTGACATACTGACGTGGCAAAGATTATTATTTTCGCATATTTTTATGCTGTCGGCGTGGAATGCCACGTGGTAATTTTTCGTCTAATGTGCCACGTCAGCATCATAACAGCGCCATCGAAACTTAACGAATTTTCGATAACGGAGGATGCAACATGGAACAAAAGTAAAATATCAAGGTTCAAAGTGATCAAAATAAAAAAGTTGGATGCAAAGTGGCAGTCCGTATAAATTTAAAGGTGCAAAGTGGCATTTAAGCCGTTTTACGTGTATATACCAAACCAAACTTTTTAGCTCCAACCTCATCTTCTTTAATTCGTCGATAAATATAGTTTGGCAGACTTCATTATATATATAGCAGAATTTTGCAAGGAAGTTTATAAAAAGAACCAAAATACTTTCGCTATAGCTAATTGTCCAAAGAGCGCCAATGGCAATGGCATTGCTTATGTCTCTTTTTATCCATGAAGACTTTCATGAAGTTGTCTCTAAAATGAGCATAATCAATGCTTTTCTCTTCCTTGTAAATCTTTGTTTCCCATCTACTAATTTTTTTAAACATTAATTTAGCTATAAAATTTGGTACATTATAAGTTCAAATTTCATTCTATCAACATTATTTTTTTGGTGTAGATTGTGCACTCGGTTGATAAGTTGGGCATATGGCATCGGCTACCGGTTTTCTTAGGTGTAATTTATCTAGCCATTCGCCGGTATCTTCACCAGGAGTACAATTTGTTGAATATTGGTAATTCCCCATCTGGTGATCGGGTTAATTCCGGGGATAATTATCATTACAGAACTGCTAAAGGAAGATGTAATGAACCATTGAACGAAGGCGCAAGCAGCCAAGAAAGCTTCTTTGGCAGGAACATTCTCCCGGTTCCTCAAAATGATAAGGTATAATATATACACAATTAATTTGGAAGTAATTTGAACCGAAACACATGTTAATTTAATATTTTTGTTGAAATTTTTGTGTAGTTAATGAAGCCAGATCCAATGGTGGTTGCCACAAAACTTTTGGCACGAAGAAACTACAAAGACACTGGCAAGCAATTAAACATTATATCGGCTTCTTGGATCCAATTTATGATCCATGATTGGGTCGATCATATGGAAGACACCAAACAGGTTAATTGTAAAATTTTAATGCATGTGTATTAATTTGGCTTAGTGCTCACTTTGACCCCTCAACTTTGTCAAAATAGAACATTTTAGGACTTTCAACCCAATGTCCCCGTTTATCACGACACGCATGCGAAGGCATGTTACTAAACGGAGGTTATGTTTAGAGATTAAAATCTCCTGATTTTACAAGTTAAAGGGAGAAAGAAACAAATTAAATGACCGATCTGAATTTTTAATTTATTTGTTATCCCTTTAACTTGCAAAAATAAAGACATTTTACTACCTAACGTGGCCTCAATTTTTAGTCATATGAGGGCACGTTACTAGTGTTGGCGACGGTATGGGGATATTTCCAATTGTTCAAATAAAAGTGGGATATTGGGTCAAAAAAAGTTAATGATGAGTCAAAATTGTCCCATTTGACAAAGTTGAGGGGGTAAAATTGACATTAAACCATATAATTTTGAACTATCAAGTTTGGACAAAATTATTTGCAGGTTGAGTTGATTGCACCTAAAGAAGTTGCTAGTAAATGTCCACTCACTAGATTCAGATTTTACAAGACAAAGGAATTTCAAACTGGTTTCAATGAGATAAAAACTGTCACCAAAAACATCCGCACACCTTGGTGGTATGAATAGAAATTGAGTTCAGCTTGGATCCTCCATGACCATATATACTATACCTTCATATGTGTGTGCGATCGAGGCATGCCTGAAAACTTACTGTATATGTGTAAGCATTGATATCTACATATTGTATATGGATTGTAGGGATGGAAGCGTTATATATGGTAGCGACGAGACGAGTTTAGAAAAGGTGAGGACTTTCATAGATGGAAAGCTAAAGATTGCAGAAGATGGGCTGCTACAACATGACAAGGATGGAATCCCCATTGTAGGAGATGTTAGGAACAGCTGGGCTGGTGTCTCCACATTGCAAGCCCTATTCATTAAAGAGCACAATGCAATTTGTGATGCCCTCAAGGTATCTATATATTTAATCTTTGCATGCAAATATTTGCTTGGTTAATTTTTACTATAAGCTAATTAACAATTATTGTAATTAGTACATTTGAATTTGAAATACACATTTAGGAGGAATATCCAGAGTTAACAGATGAAGAATTATACCGCTATGGAAAACTGGTAACTTCTGCTG
Organism: Corchorus olitorius; assembly: GCA_001974825.2. NCBI lineage: Eukaryota > Viridiplantae > Streptophyta > Magnoliopsida > Malvales > Malvaceae > Corchorus > Corchorus olitorius. The sequence goes on along the minus strand of AWUE01020929.1, from coordinate 7,071 downwards.
TGATTGCAAAGATCCATACTATTGATTGGACTGTGGAGCTTCTCAAAACTGATACATTGCTTGCAGGGATGCGTGTTAACTGGTAGCTATATATACAAATGAACCCCTTTGGTTTTTCATCTTTTTTCATTTTTGACTCATTGATTCTCTTATTTGGCTAACATATTCTAACATGGATTTTCTTAATCATTTGGCTACAACAACCTTATAATCGGGGGAATTGGTGACAGGCATGGCCTATTGGGAAAGAAATTCAAAGACAGATTTGGGCATGTTGGGGGAGCATTGTTGGGAGGTTTGGTCGGACAAAGAAAGACATTTAATCATGGTGTTCCTTACTCTTTGACTGAAGAATTCGTCAGCCTCTATAGAATGCACTCACTTTTACCAGATTCTCTACACCTCAGGAATACCAATGTGGCACCAGGGGCTAACAAATCTCCACCTTTACTTGAAAAGTACTATATATTTGTGACCTATATTTATGGTCACCGAATTAATTAAGGCTTCTTTTTTTTTTTTTTGTATGTTCGTCCAATCTATAACTATAACATTGGTTTTTGTAATGCAGGATTCCAATGCAAGATCTGATAGGGCACAAAGGAGAAAAGACTTTATCAGAAATTGGGTTCACTGGTCAAATTGTTTCAATGGGGCATCAGGCTTGTGGTGCGCTTGAGCTTTGGAACTATCCTTCGTGGCTTCGAGACCTTATAATCCAAGATATTGATGGCAAAGACAGGCCTGACCATGTGGACTTGGCTGCCCTTGACAGTGAGTTTTCATCACTTTTTACATATGGTTATTGTCTTGAAATTGAAAATATATGTAATCACAAATTTTGATTTGGAATTTTACTATTTTGTACAGTTTATAGGGACAGGGAGAGAAAAATTGCAAGGTATAACCAATTCCGCAGGGCTTTGCTACTGATACCAATCTCTAAATGGGAAGATTTGACAGACGATAAAGAGGCAATTCAAACTCTTAATGAAGTTTATGGTGACGATGTTGAAGAGTTGGACTTATTGGTGGGGCTCATGGCAGAGAAGAAGATCAAGGGTTTTGCCATTAGTGAGACTGCTTTTGTCCTATTCCTACTAATGGCTTCTAGGTAAATTAACCATGAATTTAGTTTCCTCAAATTACCTTGAGTATTAGTTAGAGTAAGAAATGATATATAGACTTCTCTTTTCATGTCAATCATAATCCACTCAATGCTGTGAACATTTTTGTCACGTTAATAGTTCAAATTGGTTCCTAACTTTTGTGAAAATACTCAAATAAGGACCTAATCTTCTTATTTGGCTAATTAAGTCCCTAATGTTGCAAAATCGGCTAATCATTCCATGGCATCAATTGACTCTAGAACGTTAGGCTGATGAACTTGAAAACATTAGGGACTTAAATTGACTCTAGGGACTGATTTGTTATAGATGAAATTTTGATAGGACCAACGGGGCAATTGGGTTTCGAGTCATTTCTAGTTTAAATTTTCTTGGGTTTATGTCTTGTTCATGTTACACATGCTTTTTCAAATTCGGTTGGATTGATAAGTTTGATTAATGTTGATTTGGATAATATATATACGTAGGAGGCTTGAAGCAGACAAGTTCTTCACAAGTAATTTCAATGAGGAGAAATACACGAAGAAGGGATTTGAATGGGTGAACAAAACAGAGAGCTTGAAAGATGTGTTGGACCGTCATTACCCACAAATTACGAAGAAATGGATGAATTCAAGCAGTGCATTTTCTGTTTGGGACTCTCCTCCGAATGCTTCCAGTTTTATTCCTCTCTATCTTCGCTTTCCCTCTTCTAGATCTCAACAGCAATAAAACAATAACTTTAATGGCTTAATACTTTTTTTTGCCCTATGAACTTGTAGCGTTTAGATGTTTTGTCCCCTGAACTTGAATTTTGGACATTTTGTCCCTTGAATTCTCAATTTTGGACATTTTTGCCCCCTCTCAAACGATTAGAACGACACCGTCATGCCGTTGATGTGGCAATGCCACGTCATTTGAACCCGACCCACGTGGCATTGCCACATCGGACCAAATCGGTGACGTGGCAATGTCACGTCTGTGACATGACGGTGTCGTTAGCCTAATCGTTTGAAAGGGGCAAAACGTCCTTAAATTGATAATTCAGGGGGGAAAATGTCCAAAATTGAAGTTCAGTGGGTAAAATATCCAAAATTGAAGTTCATGGGGCAAAACGTCCAAACGCTACAAGTTAAAGGGAGAAAATTGTACTTTTACCCTGAAGAGTTAGTTTAGAATAAAGGATATTATGGGTAACTAATATTAAAGTTGTTCCATCAGTGATCGTTTGCTATGCTTTGGAGTCCCCAAACATGACAAACGCCACAAAAGCCACTTTTGGTGTAAAATTCAACTGGAAGCGGTTGTCTTAGGTGATGAATCAAAAGTTGGTGAATAATGAAAATTTTAAATGGTTCCAAAAAAATTTTCAAACCCTCCAAAATGCTGCACTTGGAGCGTTTAGAATTTTAACAGTTGAGTTTTGCCTCTTTTATCCTTACTATTTTATAACATTCTTTTATACGACTAGTACTCTTCATGGTCATAATTTATATTTAATCTCACTGCCACACCAAACATATATTTTCTCATTACTGGTTAAGTTCTCAAAGCTACAATTCTAATATCACATATATATGTATAGTAACTAATCCCCCCATTTTAATCTCTTCATCACCAATCTCACCACTCTATCAAATCAAATAGAGCCTTCATGGTAATTAATGATGACCTCTTAAGCAGCATATGCGAAAAGAAAGTAATTTGGGTTTTTTTTGGCCCAAAAAAGTACTTTGGGCTTTTGATGGGTTGATAATGGGCCTTTGAGGTCATATGTTAATTGAATAAATTGGGCCTAGCTAGATTTGGGTTTTAGATGGGCCTTTAAGCCTAATTTAGAAAATTATGTCTTGATTATCTATAATATAACCCTCCGTCAAAATTAATTTAGGTTTTTTCATAACAATTTTTTTTTTAGGTATTTCAATATTAAATTTAATATCAAATTAAGATACAAACCAAATAAATAAAAAAATATCAATTAATATGTTAATTAATTTTATAAAAATATTTGTACGTATACTTTTATTTACTGATATATACTTTTATTTACTGATATTGTATTTGGTAGATTTAGCTAGATCGAGTTCCGACCTTAAAAATCTCAATCTTAAAAATCTTAAGGGGGCGTGATCTTTGATCACCTGTGGTGATCTTGGCAGGTGATCTCAGATCACCCCATTTGATTACACTTTTTGGTTTGATGTGGTAATCCAGATTACCCCATGAATATGATCACCCCTCTAAGAGTGATCTGGATTACCACCATAAACCCATGTAATCTTTGATCACCGGTGATCTTGCATCACTGGTGATCTTAGATCACTAGTGATCCGGGGGGTGATTCTAACCAAACGCCCCCTAAGAGTATGTTTGAAAGAGTATATTCAAGAGGGCTTTTCATTTGAATAGAGATTTTTTAAAATTCAAAATTAAAAAACTTAGAGTGTGTTTGGTTCGGGGTGATCTTTGATTCCCTGTGGTGATTTTGGGTGGGCATCTCAGATGACCCCGTTTGGTTGCATTTTTTTTTTGTGGTAATCTGTATTATCCCGTGATTAACACTCTAGTGGTCATCTGAATTACCACCCTCAACCCATGTAATCTCAGATTACCGGTGATCTTACATGACTGGTAATCTTTGATAACTGGTAAACTTAGAGGGTAATCCTAACCAAACGCCAGTTTGATAAAGAAATAGTTGGGTTTTTAAATATCTTAGGAAATTGAAGCGCCCAAAAGCTCATTCCGATATCCACCTAAAGTTGTGGTGTCTTTTGTAAATCCCTTATATTTTATACTCCTAGTTAGTTATGCACATTAATTATGTTTCCTATATTTTTTTTAACTTCAATTAAAAAACTCATTTTAAAAATATTTTTATATATTATTTTCGTTATTAATAATTTGTATACATTTTTACATATCTAATGACATCCATATTGCATATTTTTCTATTTTTAACATCATTTTTTTAATAATTGATTTATATTTTTTTGAAAATTCCAAATACTCCAAATTCTTCTTTATCCAAACTAGACAAATATAATTGCTATCATTTTGAAATAATGCATTTTAAAATGCTTCATTTAATCTAAAATCTTCAAACTTTTGAAAATCCTTAATCCAAACAAACTCTAACTGCATGTTTGGTTCGTTGGAACCGTAATTCTTTTCCATCCAAATTCAACGGTCCCATTTATACAAATGTTTGGTTCAATGTAATGACTTTTCAAATTACAGGCTTATTACGTCAGTTGCCGTAATTGTAAATCGGCACTTAAAGTCAAGAATTGCAATTCGGCGTTTTAAGGAATTGTGAACACTGTTTATATGACAATTTTATCCTTAAAAAAATTTCATAATTCCAACAGTTCTCCTTCATCTTCTTCCTTCCATCCTCTTTCCCCATTCATTTGTCCAGAATTCCAAGATCCCATTCATCTGTCGACAGGGACCTTTCCTTGCTTGGGAGACTATCGATGGTCAAATTACGTGGTGTCGCTGCTTTCTTAGCTTCACCTCCGTCTTTGCCGTCTTCCCTCGCCACCACCGAATGAGAGCAGAAACAAAAAGATGAAGTAGAGCAGCCATCGAATAAGCTCCAGGATCCGCAATGATATGGCAGAGATCGATGGAAGCTTCAAGTAACAATGGGTGACAGATCCAGTTTTAATTTTACCAAGCAAAGCTGTCAAGCAAAAGGAAATATATACTTTTAATTTTACCAAATAAGATTTTGCTTTCTATGTTAATGGTGAGATGTACTTTATTTTTTTATATATATAGCCTTTATTAAAGATTTGCAAGAACCGGATTTCAAAAATAGATTGTAGGAAGTTAGGAACCAGTTTCTAGCCATGGTGGAGCCGTTGGGTAAGGAAGGAAAGGAAGGAAGAAGAAAGGAGGGGAAGAATGATAAGAAGGTTAAAATTGTATTTTTACATTTATTTATTATCAATTACCTTTCTATTCAGCATCTCAACCAAACCATGAAATGAATTTAGATTTCCCACCCAATTCCCTCTTTATTCCAATTACGATTAAATGCAATTGCAGCCTAATTCCCATCATCCCAACCAAACATGCTGTAAGTGTCGTTGATGACTTTTCCTTTTTCTATCAATCTAGCTTTGCAAATTAAAAGGTGCCACCTTTGAACTGATCTAGACCACCCATTTTCTATGAGATAACACCACAAATTAAGAGGATAATAACAATCGTTGAATACTTATGATTGCATTATGATATTTAAGTCAAGTCGCCAACGGGTCTACGAAGTAGTTGTTGGTCTCAACAACAGTGTAAATTACAATGTATACACACATAAGACAATTTTGCCTTTTAAAAAAAAAAAAGAATTGGCTTACATAAATCAATATTAATTGTCATATACCGAGTATATATAGTACTCTATATTTGTGGCCACAAAAAATTTAATAATCATTGCTAGTATGGGGTTTTTTTTTTTTTTGATACTAAAAAATCTCATTGATGAAATTGGTTAGTACAAGATAAAGATAAGATATGCAATACATGAACAGAACACAAACCACGGGATTGCAAAACCAAGCAAATAAGAAAATCAAACTTCCAAATAAAAGGATATGATCTGTTGTGCTTGTCTCAACGAAGAGTGCCGTAATGAAGCAAAACTATGGAGCCGCGAAAAACATAAGCTGTTCAATCACTTCAAACTTTGATAGCCTATACCAATCATCCCAACGTCTAGTGCCTTTCCACCTTAATTCTTTTCTTGACACGTGACTTTAAGACAAATGTTGAACTGAGGTGATTGCAGCTAGACTTCCTCTTTCCAAGCTGAATGTTGAGGCTTTTGGGTTTGATTTTACTTTTCCTAACACGCATCTTCGCCTTTGATTCTTTCACTTGTTTCATGATCACAAGGATATTGTTGTTTTCCTTTTTATTCCTTAAAAGAGGAATTTTCCTACTCTTTTCTCTACCAGAATAAGGCCTACCATTGTTTGGACATGCCTAGTTAGGAGATCACTTTCTGCTTCCTCTTTGCACTTCGTCTTGAAGGTAAAAGTAGACTCCTCACTGCCTTCCTCCAAGCTTTGTGAAGGGATCTCTTGGCTTATACACGCCCTTGGTGAACAGATGGAATCTCCTGATAATTTGTCATTTTCCAACATTTGGGGCTCTTCAACAGATGACTTTGTCCCATGGATGTCTGACTTTCTAACTCTACCCTTTTTGAAACTTGTCCACACCAATTTCTCATCATCAAAGGGTAAAATAGTAGCAAATTTGTCTGACCACAAAGACTTTTCAATATTTGAGAAATGAATAGGATGCTTACCTTCAACTGAGTCCTACTCCTGGTTCACTGATTCTTGGAGAACATCTATGTGACTATCAAACCATCCTGCACCGCTTCTTTTCAATTCCTTCAATTCCCAATTTTCTCTTTGCATATGTATAATCATGTCCTCTAGTTCCTTGTTTCTAGTCATCAAAAATTGAAATTCTGTCTCCATTCGCATCAACTTGGAGTTCTCTTGCTTTAGGATTTCATTCTCATCATTCAATCTTGAGATATCATGCTGATGCTGGTATTTGTTGATGTCGTCCTTGAACTTTGACATTTGGCCTTCAAGCTTTTTAAGTCTCGAATCAATAATCCCACAAAAATTACTTTTCATAAGTTCAGGAAAATGCCTTGTAACAACTCTCTGCAGTATGGTGGGAAAACTTTGAGTAACCTTAGCAAGCAGGGATTCTAGTGTACTGTTTGGTGGTTTAATTTAATGCTCATGGTTCTTCTAAGAGGTCTTTGACTTGTCTTGTCTTGCATTCTTTGGTTTAATCAATGGTATCATAGATTTTATTGGCCTAAAAAATTTCTTTTTTGTTGAGAGCATGAAAGGTTAAAACTTTCCTAACAAATGTATATCCGAAGAACCAAACTTGAATTCTAAACTTTACCGTTATGGAGGAC
>AWUE01020927.1:0-131642 GCA_001974825.2 Corchorus olitorius | reverse complement strand
ATATGAACATGACCCTAAAATAATATTACTTAACATGCTTAATTTATGGGAATCAGCTAAATTGTATAGTACAACCGATTAAACTTTAAACTCTAAGAAATTTATTAATAAGTAAATCATTATCAAACTTATTAAACTTTTCAAAACAAATTCTAGTTAGAAATATACTTCAATTATTTTTATTAATGCTTCAGTTTTCCTGAGATGACTAAGGTTTCTTTTTTCTTTTTTTTTTTGGACAAAGTATACCTAATTGATTCATTCGCTCTAAATTTTAATTTCAAATAATGGACTTTTACTCTACTGCTAAAAAAAATCTTACTCTCTCAATAGACTAAATGGAAGTAAAAAAGTGTGACTAAATTGAAGTAAAAAAGTAGAAAGACAAAGACCATAAAAAATCAAAAGTAAGTGATTTAAAATTTCTTAATTGTACACTCATCAACGTAATTAAGACCAATTTCTCCTTTCAATTTTTTTTTAAAAACTCAAAAAAAGAATTACATATCAAAAGTTTTATGTGTATTTTTTTCTTTTTTAATATGTAAATGTTTTATGAATTACGAATTACAGATTTTTTTCTTTTATTAAAGTTAAATAAAAGTTCCCCACCAATTAAAATTTAAAAGTTAAAGTAAAATAAAAGTTTATGAAGATATTTTAGATATTTTCTTTTATATTAAATTATCTATTAACCATTAAAACTTAACAGGTTTTGATGAAATAAAAATACATTTTTATCCTTCAAAAGAATCAATGTTAATTCTTTAATTTTTATGATAGAATTTTGGGAGTGGAGAGGAATTCAATAAGAGAAAGCTTAAATTCTAATGTTAATTCTTCAATTTTAATTTTTATGTTTTCTTTTCTATAATTTAATGTGTTTAAAATTTAATGAATTTTTAAGTGTTTAAAATTTAATGATAATTAATTTGAAGGAGTTAAGATTTTTAGCTTATGTATAGATCTTAATTAAAGAGAGTTTTTTTCATATTAATCTCAAACAGTCAATGCATCAAAAATATTAAATTATACAAAAATTAACATTCTAATAAATTTCAAACTCTCTCAAAAGTATATGGAGTAATAAAAAAAAGGAAAAAGTATAATATATCCTTCATAAATTATCAAATATATGGAACGTACTTTTACTATGAGTTTAATTATTTGTAACTTGAATTAAGAGTTGGTTTTTAAATGAAACACATGTTTATAAATTAATTAATTAATTAATCTAAATAAAATAAAAATACATGTTTACCCTTTAAATGAATACTAAACTTTTTAAATTGAAAATGTTATTTTAGATATTTTAGGTCAAGATTTTTGAAGTTTAGACATATATAATAAGCCCAAAGAGAACATTTTTATAAGGCCCACCTCTATACAAACGAAGCAAAACTTAACATCATTAGGTAGGGCTGTCCATTAGTTATTTGTGAGAAGATTTATTCCTTAACTTTTTTTTATTTATGAGAAGATTTATTTTTGTAAAAGAATAATAAAAATATATGAATATAAAAATACATGTTTACCCTTTAAATAAATACTAAACTTTTAAAATTAAAAAGGTTATTTTAGATAATTCAGGTCCATGGTTTTGAAGTTTAGACTTATATAGTATATAGATATATAAAAGAAAGCTTTTATATAATTAAATTATTATATTTATTCATATGGTCTTCAAAATTAAATAAAATAAACCTGCAAACTTTAAATAGTAATGGTCTATCAGAAACTGAGAGCAAGCAGGTGAAAGACTATCTAAGGATTTATGAGAATTGCTTGGGTCAGAAAATCAACTTTGAAAAATCAGTTGTCTTGTGTAGCAGTAATACAACTCAGTCAATTTGAGATGAAGTGAAAGCGATCTTTGGAGTCACAGAGCACAGTATTATTGAGAAAAATCTGGGCTTGCCTACTCTAGTTGGTCGTAACAAGAAAGCCACTTTTAATTGGATCAAAGAGCAAATAGCAAAGAAAATTGGCAACTAGAATGTTCGATGGTTATCTCAAGGGGGGAGAGAGGTGGTGATTAAGTCAGTTCTACAGGCTATACCCACTTATGCAATGAATGTTTTTGCCTTTCCACAAAACTTGTGTACTGATATTGATGGCATGCTTTAGCCGATTTTGGTGGAAACAAAAACTAGACAAACAACCTATATATTGGTTAGCTTGGAAGAAATTATGTGTTGCAAAGGATTTTGGTGGGACAGGATTTCGTGATATGGAGAATTTCAATGCAGCTTTACTCGCCAAGCAAGGTTGGAGATTATTACAAAACAATGATAGTCTTATTGCTCGAATCCTCAAGGCTAGGTATTTTCCACGATCTACTTTCTTAGAGGCAAATATTGGGTGGCGACCCTCTTTTACATGGAGAAGCATACTTAAAGGTAGAGAGCTACTCAAGCAAGGTCTTCGATGGAGAGTTGGTGATGGTAGAGATATACGTGTATTTCAAGATAAATGGGTTCCAAAAATTGATGATTTTACACCAAAGTTTGGTACTGAGATTTTGTCGAATGATATGGTTGTTTCGAATTTAATCAATGATAATGGAGGCTGCTGGGATTACGATTTAATCATGGAGTCATTTGATGATCATGAGGCAGAAGCTATTTTACAAGTTCTCTTCAGCACTAGACAGCCAAGTGATAGACTTATTTGGCATTTTGAGAAGGATGGATAGTATACCACACGTAGTGGCTATCAAGAATTGCATAAACAAAATACTAAAGCTCTGATTGACTTGGATGATTTTGCTGCAGATCAGAGGATGCTTTGCCAAATTTGGAGAGTTGCTGTTCCAACGAAAGTGAGAGACTTCTCTTGGCGCCTCTTCCATGTTTCTCTACCTGTTATGGACAACCTTTATTTGCGAGGGATGGAGGTCGATCGAGTCTGTCCTCGTTGCAAGTTAGAGGCTGAAACCTGTTTACATGCTGTCAAACAGTGTTCATTTGCTGCCTATGTATAGTCTCATGTTTGGGGGTTTTTTCTTCATGATGATTCTATACCACATGATGAAGATCCGGTGAAAGAGGAAGCAAATCTTGAGCACAATTCAGACTGGTTTCAGCTCAGTTCGGTTACTGCATGGGCGATTTGGGGTGCAAGGAATAGCTTTGTTTTCAAAGACAAAGAGGTTCGACCTTTTAAAACTGCCTTATTTGCTTTCTCTTATTCAAAAGAATTTGCGAGATGCCAAGTTGCTGCTGGTATAAAAAAGCCTCGTGTTCTTCCTAAATGGCGTCCTCCAATAGATTCTTTGATAAAAATCAACTTTGATAGGGCATTTCAAGACACTGGCAGCTTGGGAGGTTATGAGATCATTGCACGAAACTCTTTGGGACTTCCACTTGGTGCTTGTGCAGGTCGAGTGAAGCATGTCTTGGATGCTACTTTGGCTGAAACTCATGTGGTTCTTCGAGCTCTTTCTTGGGCAAAAGAAATGGGTTTTCGTATTGTGGTTATCAAAGGGGATGCTTTATGCATTATTCAGAAACTCAACTCTTCCCATAATGATTTCTCTTCGATTGGTGTCCTCCTTGAAGATGCCAAGCTTTTACAGGAATCTTTGGATAGGTGCTCCTTTCAATTTGTTAGTAGACATGGCAATGTAGTTGCTCATAAACTAGCTCGTTCTGGATTGTCATTAGATGAAGAACTTGTATGGATAGAGGACATGCCTTCTTGGCTTCATGATCCTCTACAATCTGATTGTAATCCTTCTTTATCTTAATGAAAAATCTGGTTTTTACTCAAAAAAAGTAATGGTCTATCAGACACTAATACCCTCTGAACTCTAGAGTCCTTTTCTTTTACTAAATTTGAAAACTATTATTTCCTTTTAATTGGAAAAGTAAGAGGAAAAAAAATAATAGCATAGCTTCTTTTTTTTCCTTGGATAATAATATAGCTAGAGAGTCAAAATATTACTACTATATCATTTTTTTTACTACTTATGAAAATAATATTTAAATGAGTTACATAATAGGAGGTAACCATCTCCTTTCCCTCCCCACCCTGCATATATACTAAATACTATTTGAAAGACCCAGGGAATTCACCAAAGGCCCCTTTTGAGAATCGATGAGGAGGCTTCAATTGAACTTTTTTTGTCCTTTTCTGTCTTTTCTCATTTGCCAAATTACTAAGAAGACCCTAGGTTAGTTTCTAGCCAGTTCTTGCCCTTGAGCCCTTTTTTGTAATTATCCGTTTCCTTTCACACAATAAATGTTATAATAAATCCTATCCCCCCTATCTCTACTTAATTATTCTACAAAATAAATAATATTTTCTTTTAAATTAAAACAAAGTTGTTAGATAAGATAGCTAAGGATCAGGATTTGAATTGGGTATTTCTTAATTTACAAAGAATTTTCTATGATTTGAGTTGAGTATTTCTTAACTTACAAAGAATTTTCAAGACTTAGATACGGCCTATGCTGTGTGGGAGCCCTTTTTAACGATGTCTATTAATGCTATTCAACCCATGAATTACAATTTAGAATTGTAACATTAGTGGGTTAGCAGCATAAACGTTTAAAAGCTCTGATATAAAATTTCTAAGTAAAAATTAAAGCTAAATCTTATACCGATGATATGATCAGTCCATTATAGAAAAGACTGTTTTTAGAAAACAAATGGACTTATTGGCCAACCCAAAAACATAACAAATAGGGTTTATTTTAATTTGATAACAAAACCGAAGATGGTTAATCATCAAGTTATTGATTTGTTTTTCAATAATGTTAACTTAGCTAAAGATGCAATTTGTGAATTCTTAAGAGACCACAAACCATTTTTTTCCAGTGATGCAATGTCTTATCAAACAACTAATAACAATTACTAAATGTCCATATGAAGAAGAGAGTAAACTTAGTTTTTGTTTTAAATGCTACACACTTTAGAGGAGGAAACAAAATTGAAGCTATTGCAGCTGTACAAACTAATATTTACTATTTATTGCTAACTTTATGGCATATGCTCAATGTTAATAATATAGCCTTTTAAAGATGCAATACATTTAAAATCATAGTACTTTCGAATTTTCCTACGCATCAAAAAATTTAATTCGAATAGGAAATTATTAAAAGAAGTATATTTCTGAACGTCCGACGCGGCAGCGCGGGTCGATCCACTTGTAGAGAGTATTATAAGAGGAATGTACAAAATTCAGTGGAAAAAGAAAAACATAGTATGAAAATGTTGGCTTTAAGCTCAAAATCAGTAAAATATAACATTGACTTAACTAAATACTATAAAATTCTTCCACAACCTCTGCAAGCATTCCTCTTTAATGACCGGTCTATTTTTAGCTGACGCATGCCTTCAATCTTGGTGATGAACCATTTCGGTTTGATTTGGCACTGTCAAGTTCCCTCGGAATTTGTCCTGAAAATTTGTTCCGGAGATATTTAGGACTACAAGTGGCAATTGTCCAATCTCTGGAGGTAGCTTTCCACTGAAATTATTGGAACTCAAATGTATCACACTGAAATGCTTTATCTTACCAAGATCAGAAGGAACCTCCCCATGAAATTTGCTGCAGTTGCATATAGCCATATATATGTAGAGTTTATGAAGGAATAGGAAGAGGATGAATGAGACAGAGTTTTGAGAATTAAATTGGTTGTATTGTTTATCGTCAGATGTCAAGTATAAATACAAGCTTAGAGTTTGATTTACATGGACTTCTAGTGTAGCTATCCTATAGGCTATACATTAGACTAATTCAAACACAAGATTAATACAGAATTTACAATTTAAAATCTTGGTTTATCTTATCACCTAACACGCCCCCTCAAGATGGTGTGGAGGAAGAAGAAACACCAATCTTGGAAGAAAGTAACTGGAACTTCTGTTTGGACAAGGGCTTGGTTAGTAGATCAGCTAATTGATCATGTGTCGAAACATGTTGGACTTGGAGAGCTCCTACTTGGACCTTGTCACGGACAAAATGGAAATCAATTGCTATATGCTTCATCTTGGAATGAAGAGCTGGATTAGCAGAGACATAGGTTGCTCCAATGTTGTCTGAATAGATCTTTGGAGAGGTTGAAATCTTTACCTTGAGTTCAGAAAGGAGATTCTCTATCCAGGCTAATTCAGCTGCAGCACTAGCAATTGCTTTGTATTCAGCCTCCGTGGAAGACCTCGCCACTGATTTATGCTTATTGCATTTCCAAGATACCAAGTTCCCATTGAGATAAATAAGGAAAGCCGATGTGGATTTTCTATCACTCGTATCTCCTGCCCAATCTGCATCGCATAGGCCTGAGATCCATGAAATGGTTGCTGTTGGAGTCCGAGTTGCATAGAAGGAGACCAATATCCAAGGTGCCCTTGAGGTACCTAAGTATACGCTTCAAGGCTTGCCAATGCACCTCTGTATTTTGATGCATAAACTGTGCAAGTTTGTTAACAGAGAAGGAGATATCAGGTCTAGTGAGAGACAAGTATTGCAAAGCTCCGATTATACTTCTATATTCTGACGCATCAGAGAGCTTGGTTCCCATTTCAAGCGTGAGAGAGACAGCGGAAGTAGCCATAGGTGTAGTCATAGGCTTAGATTCTAACATCCTTGAACGTTCCAGCAAATCCTTCATATACTTTTTCTGTGATAACAACAATCCTTGGGCAGTCTTAATTGTCTCGATTCCAAGAAAATAGCTCAGAGAGATCGGATCTTTTAGTGAGAATTTCTTTGACAAGGCACCAATAAACTCATCCAAGAAGAATTTGGAGTTTCCAATTAATATGATATCGTCCACATAGACCAGAAAATAGGCAATAACATCACTTGCAGTATAAATAAACAAAGAGGAATCTGATTTCGATTGATGAAAACCAACCTCAATGAGAAAGGAGCTCAATGCAGTGTACCAGGTTCTCGGCGCCTGCTTTAGACCATAAATAGATTTTTGAAGCTTGCAAACGTAATCCGGGTGAGTGGAATCGATGAAGCCAGGAGGTTGCTTTATAAATACATCTTCCAAGAGTGTTCCATGGAGGAAAGCATTGTTAACGTCCAATTCCAGCAACTCCCAATTAGATTGAATCGCAAGAGAAAGCACAATCCGAACGGTTGCTGGCTTAACGACAGGACTGAATGTTTCTGAAAAATCAATTCCCGGCCTTTGATGAAATCCTTTCGCAAGTAACCTCGCTTTGTATTTTGAGATTGTGTTGTCAGGGTTTCTTTTAATTCTGTAAACCCATTTGCAGCCAACTATATTCTGATTTGGTGATGGAGGCACAAGACACCATGTTCCATTCTGTATAAGAGCATTGATCTCATCATTCATGGCCAAACGCCAATTTGAATTCTTAATTGCTTGAGAGACACATGTTGGCTCGGAATCAATCACTGGATGTTTAGTAGCCAAAAAATATCTGTAGGGTGAGTATTGATAGCTCTGCTTTCATTTGTTTCTGACTCTTGTTGCACCACAGGTTCAGGAATAGTTTCTGCAGAAGTGTCGTTAGTTTGAGCTTCTAGTGAAGTATTTAAAGGAGCATGAGTTACCTCAAGATCTGGTGCTGGGGTTGAAGTGAACGACATGAAGGACTCTTCCATTCCTTGTTTATCTAGAACAACAAGACTAGGATAATTCAAAAAGGAATTAGCATTGGACTCAAACTCATGAGAGGATGAAGGGTTTAGTTGCTTATAAGGAAATTGACTTTCAACAAAATCAACGTGTCTTGACACAATTATTTTGGAGGATTCAACATCAAGACACAAGAAGGCACTTTTATTGTTTGAGTATCCAAGAAAAACACAAGGCTTAGACCGAATTTGAAATTTATTTTTGTTAAATGGCCTCAGGCAAGGATAACACAAGCACCCAAAGACTCGCAACTTAAGACAATTTGGACTCCCTTTAAACATTACTTGAAAGGCGGATTGAAATTTCAAGTTTGGTGAAGGCATACGATTGATTAAGTAGACTGTAGTTTGGAAGGAATAGGACCAAAATTCAAGAGGTAATGAGGCTTGATGAAGGAGAGTCAAGCCCGTTTCTAACACATGCCTATGACGTCTTTCAGCAAATCCATTGTGCTCAGAAGTATGAGGAGGAGTCTGCAAATGAGAAATGCCTTGAATTTGAAGAAATTGTTTCAGTTTGTTATATTCCCCAGCTCCATCAGAATAAATTGAAATAATGGATGTATTGAAGAATTTTTCAACAACAGCTTTAAACTTGGGAAATAATAAGTATAAATAAGTTCTTCTTTTCAAGGGAAATAACCAAATATATTTGGAAAAATGGTCCACAAAAATGACATAATATTTGTAACCATCAAAGGAAGAAATTGGTGCAGGGCCCCAAATGTCTGTATAAATAAGTTCCAAAGGCTTTGAACTGCTCAAAGAAGATATACCAAAAGGTTTCTTATGGCTTTTATTGCAATTGCAAGAGTTACAAGGAAGAAATTCATTAGATAAAACTGGAAGAGAAAAATCCTTAATTGTTCTGCTGAGAATTAGCTTAGAGGGATGACCTAAGCGTTGGTGTTAGTTTTAAGCAAAGACGCGAACAGCAGACATGACTACTGGCTTTATTTGTAGAGACTCGGATGGGAAATAGTAAAGATCATCCACGTTCAACCCCTGCAGCATTGGTGCTCATGTCTGCAAATCCTTCACAAGAAATTTATCAGCATCAAACTCAACAGACACATCATTTGAGTTACAAAATTTTGAAACAGAAACTAAATTTTGTGTTATTTGAGGAACACATAAGACTTCTTGAAGTTTAAAGGAATGATCAGAAGTAACAATCTTAGTATCACCCTTATGAGTTATATTCAAACCTGAACCATCGCCTATCTGAATGGCCTCAGTACCGTCATATTCGGTGGTGATTGAGAGATTCTTTAAATCTGCAGTAACATGATCTGAAGCTCCTGAATCCAGGCACCAAGGCTTCCCAGATGATGCAATATTGGCATAATTGGCACTTGGCCGAGAGGAGAAGAAGGAACCACCTTGGCGACATTGCCTTGCTGAATGTCCCCATTTATCACAGATTTGACATGTGATTTTATTAGGATAGCTGTTGGAGCCAGATCCTCTTTGATAGTGTCCACCATTGGAAGGCTTGTTGAACCTTCGATTATTCTGCTGAAAGTTTCTGTTTGGTCCTCGTCTCGCCAAATTGGCAGTGGGAATTTGAACATTGTATGAATCAGCTTCTTGTCGGAGAAGACTCTCGAAAGAAACCAGCTTGTCATGTAACTCTTCGAGCGAGATAGGAGTTTCTCGTGCCCTAATTGCAGTGGAGATCTCTCGGAACTCAGGTCCTAGACCATTGAGAATATATAGAACTTGATCATCTTCTTCAATTGTTGTTCCAGTAAGATGCAGCTCATCAATAATCTGCTTCATCTTTTGAAAGTATTCAGCCACTGATGAAGCGTTCCTCTTAGTAGAGGTGAGAGAACTCTTGAGATCCATAATCCTGGATCGAGTTTTATTCGCAAATAGTTTCAACAGTTTCTGCCTAGCATCATGGGATGTTGCAGAGGATGCTACATAAGGCAAAACAGCCTCAGAGAAAGATGCGATTATGGCGTGAAGGATTAGTTTATCCTGCCGTAACCAAAAGCTATATTTAGGATTGACAGTGGTGATGCCATCCTTCTGAATTTCTTTGGCCGGAGCTTTGACGGTGACATCCACGTATCCAGCCAAATCAAACCCATCGAGCAGTGCATCAAATTGAGCACGCCAAGAAGAATAGTTTTTTGAGGTAAGTTTGAGAGGAAGTTGATTGGTAGCATTGATAGAGATAGGTGTTTGTGTTTCTGCCATGATAATTGCCAGGATCTTATGAGCGTTTGCTAGAGGCTAAATCTGATACCATGTAGAGTTTATGAAGGAATAGGAAGAGGATGAATGAGACAGAGTTTTGAGAATTAAATTGGTTGTATTGTTTATCGTCAGATGTCAAGTATAAATACAAGCTTAGAGTTTGATTTACATGGACTTCTAGTGTAGCTATCCTATAGGCTATACATTAGACTAATTCAAACACAAGATTAATACAGAATTTACAATTTAAAATCTTGGTTTATCTTATCACCTAACAATATATACCTGTAATGCATTTGATCAAATCCCATTTCTTTGGATTCATTGTATTAAGTTTATATAACAGAGAAAACTAGCATGTTTATGAACTCAAGCAATGAAAAAAAAAAACACACCAACCTTTGGAAATGAGAAATGAGAAATGCTTTTTGAATTTCGATCCTCTTTTTTCCAGCAAGTTTGATCCAATCTGAAGACTGAAGTATGCAGATGAGGATTTCCCAAGTAGAACTCTTTTTCAACATCAGCAAGTTTAATAATTGTTCCAAAGCTCTAACGCACCACAAGCCTGATGCCCCATTGAAATAATTTGATGGCTTGGATTTCCCAAGCCTTCATGGCTTCGAGACCTTATAATCCAAGATGTTGATGGCAAAGACAGGCCTGACCATGTGGACTTGGCTGCCCTTGAGTGAGTTTTCATCACTTTTTACATATGGTCATTGTTTGAAATTGAAAAAATATGTAATCACAAATTTTGATTTGGAATTTTATTATTTTGTGCAGTTTTTTTTTGGCACAAAATTATTTTGTGCAGTTTATAGGGACAAGGAGAGAGAGTTGGCAAGGTACAACCAATTCCGAAGGCGGCTTTGCTTCTAATACCATTTTCTAAATGGGAAGATTTGACAGACGATAAAGAGGCAATTCAAACTCTTAATGAAGTTTATGGTGACGATGTTGAAGAGTTGGACTTGTTGGTGGAGCTCATGGCAGAGAAGAAGATCAAGGGTTTTGCCATTATTGAGATTGTTTTCGTCCTATTCCTACTAATGGCTTCTAGGTAAATTAACCATGAATATAGTTTCCTCAAATTACCTTTGAGTATTAGAGAAAGATATGATATATGGACTTCTCTTTTCATGTCAATCTAATCCAATCAATGTTGTGAACATATTGTCTTATCATTTTTGTCAGGTTAATAGTTCAAATCGGTTCCTAACATTTGTGAAAATACTTAAATAAGGATTTAATCTTCTAATTTGGCTAATTAGGTCCCTAATGTTGCAAAATCGGCTAATTAGTCCTTGATATCAATTGTTGACTCTAAAAACGTTAGGCTGGTAAACTTGAAAAATGGACTATCAGGACTGAATTGAGCTGATTTCAGCGTTAAGAATTTAATTATCCAAATTAGAAGGTTAAACCTTTATTTGAATATTTTCACAAACGTTAGGTACCGATTTGAACAATTAGCCTTCTTGTGACTTGTCATAGATTAAGCTTTGATGGGACCGATTTGAGCAATTAACCTTTTTGTCATAGATGAAATTTTGACGGGACCAACGGGCAATTGCATTTCGAGTCATTTCAAGTTTATTAGTCTTTTCGAGTTTAAATTTTCTTGGGTTTATGTCTTGTTCAAGTTACATGCTTTTTCAAAATTCAGTTGGATTGATTAAGTTTGATTAATGCGGATTTGGATAAATTATGTAGGAGGCTTGAAGCAGACAAGTTCTTCACAAGTAATTTCAATGGGGAGAAATACACAAAGAAGGGATTTGAATGGGTGAAGAAAACAGAGAGCTTGAAAGATGTGTTGGACCGTCATTTCCCACAAATTACAAAGAAATGGATGAACTCAACCAGTGCATTTTATGTTTGGGACTCTCCTCCAAATGCTCCCAATTTTATTCCTCTCTATCTTTGCTTTCCCTCATGAAGATCTCAACAGCAATAAAACAGTAACTTACTCTAAAGAGTTAATTAGTCTTTTTGGCAACAAAAGAGTTAATTAGTTTAGAATAAAGGGAAAAAAACCAATAAAGGGTTGGATCAAGTGGTAAGCGGCTTGTTACAGCTTAATCAGGTCTCAGGTTCGAGAACTTGTGTACGCAGCTGCCCCCGTTGGTAGCTCACCCAGTATAAGCAGGTACGCGACACGAATCCGGATTAGTCAACGCGAAGCCCTAGATACGGATGAGGTAAAAAAATAAAGTTTAGAATAAAGGATATTGTTGGTAATTGATATTGGAGTTGTTCCACTTCCATTAGTAATTTTTTTGGAAATTTTATTATGAACTTCAATTTTGTAATTTACGATGACCCTTTTTATCTGAAGCAGCCGATGCAAAAAGTTAGTAATTTGGGCTTTTGATGGGTTGATAACGGGCACTTGAGGTCATATGGTAATAGAATAAATTAGGCCTAAATTTGGGGCTAAATTACCATTTTCCTGCTGGAACTTGTAGCGTTTGGACTTTTGCCCCATGAATTTGAATTTTGAACATTTTGCCTCTTGAATTCTCAGTTTTGGACATTTTGCCCCCTAAACACTCAATTTGAGTCTCTGTTGCCCCCTGAGTAACAGACGTAACTAACGGCACCGTTATAGTGCTGACGTGGCGTGACATGTCAGACGGAGTTTTGGACGCTTTGCCTCTCGAACATTAATTTTGGACGTTTTTCCCCTAAACAACAATAACTTAAATTCGGATTTGACCAAACGTCTGTTATTCATGGGACAACAGAGTCTCAAATTGAGAGTTCAGGAGGCAAAATGTCCAAAATTGAAATTCAGGTGGCAAAACGTCTAAACGCTATAAGTTTAAAGGGGGAAATGGTACTTTTGCCCCAGATTTGGTTTTTGATGGGCCTTTAAGCCTAATTTAGAAAATGATTTCTTGTGATTATATTATAAGGTCAAACCTAACCCTCCTGTCAAAACTAATTAGATTCTTTCATGTTAATCTTTTTAGGTATTTCATGCTAAATTTAATATATCAATTAAGATACAAAAACCTGTTGAGTATACCCCAATTGCCTAACTAAAGGCCCTAAGAAAGCAAACTCAAAGGACATAGCCATAAGGCCCCAGGAGCCAATATGGGCCGGACGACCCTACAGGGCCCATCAAAGCCAAAGCCCATACATTAGGCCTCACGCACTCCAATGCCACACGCTTCGGACCCTAAGCGGGTCAACGCGCGGGTCTAGCAGCCCGACTGCTCCCACGTGTGAAGGTAACCGCCTTTCACACCCTATAAATACCCTCGGATTACCCTATTTGGAAGTATGATTTCTGACCCTACTACTTTATAGCACTGAATCCTGTTATTCCTTACCTTTAAGGGAATCTGACTTAAGCATCGGAGTGCTAACGCAGGGCATCCCCCTGCCACTCAGGTGTTCATTGTCTTGCAGATCATCATCCTAGGTATCAGTGCCCTCGAGTGGTGCCCTAATCCAGAGCGATCTCATTAAGGCATCGACATTGGCGCCGTCCGTGGGGATCAGAACAAAAAGCTATGACTACTTCTAGAGCTAGCGTACCAAGCGCCCCTCCCCCTGACAAGGAGGACGAGCAACGCGAAAATCAAAATGCTGAGAAAAACATCAACCCTGAAACTCCTGGACATCCGCAGGAGAAAATACATGGCAAAGAAACCAGTAGAGTTAAATCTAAGAAGGACATTTTCACCAGAACACATATCTCTTCACATACACAAAACAGGCTGTGGCCATACATGGAGATTGGCGATGGCTCAAAGCGAGCATCGAAGAGACCACTATATCGAGAGGATAACGCGGAGACGCGTGAGCGTGTCTCGGGTTTGCAGCTTGGGGGGCACGGCCCCATCGAACTCGCCGGTTCGGACGCTGCAATCACAAATATCCTTCTTGATCAGATAGAGGAAGAGCGGGAGGCAAAGCTCAAAGCCACCCGACAAGCGGTAAACTACCATGAAAAACACAAAAGGGACAAAAAAAGAATCGCTGAATTAGAGGCGATGCTGGCCAAAGCAAGGTCCCAGAACCTTCCCCCAGAGCAAATGGAGAGATCCAACACACACCCCACACATGGGGACAGGACTGAGCGGCCAAGGGACACCGTGCGACGCTCGAATGTCTGGGAAAGGAACAAACGGCCGCACGGAGATGCTGACCAGACCTATGTTAACAAGTCCCGCCGCTACGGTGATAAGCGAAGTGTGGTTAGTCCCTCTCAATCAAATGCGGCTTCTAGGAGTCGCAGAAATCCCAGGGCAGAACCTGAAGGTTCTGCCAGAAATTCTTCTTTGACAGGAAGAAGGAGGGAGAGCGTACCGCAGCGAACAGCTGACAGACAGCAAAGAGAAAGCCTGACCGAGAACATACCACAAAACCCGAATGAAACAGTGGCAGCCCCACTGCAAGAAAAAATTGACAGACTTGAACGAAAAATCATCGAGATGGAGGAAGGTGCACGCCAAGAGCGTGAAGTGAGAGCCAGAGGTGATGTAGATGTTTGGGAATCTATGAATTCCCAAAGTTGTCCCTTATCAGTCGAGATTCAGAGAGAGAGAGCCCCGCCTAATTTCAAAATACCGAAGATGAAGTACAATGGGACAGAGGACCCCAGGGAACACCTTTCCCATTTCAAGGCAACCATGCAGATGTAGCTGGCTACGGATGCCATGTATTGCAGAGCCTTCCCTCTGACACTCGTCGGACCAGCTCTAACTTAGTATCACAAGTTGCAAAATCTCTCCATCGCGAGTTTTGAACAGCTAGCCAGACAATTCCTGTCAGGTTTTCACAGCCGTATGGCGGTAAGAAAGACAAGCTTGCACCTCCTAAGTATACGGCAAGGATTGGAGGAACCTTTAGAGAGCTATTCCAAACGTTTCTAGAATGCCTGCATGGAGGTGGAAGGAGTACCCGAATCAGAGATTGTCCAAGCCTACACAATAGGGCTCAACAAAGAGAATCAGAAGTTGTTCTATTCTATTCTCGAGTCGAAAATCACAAGGCTTAAGGCATTATGGGACAAAGTGCAAATCTACATACAGGAGAGACAGACGAAATTGAAGGACTCCTTCTACGGGGAGATAGACAAGGCACTGAAGAAACAAGAAAGCAAACAGAAAGAAAGCAGGGAAGAGGACAACCATAACAGACCTCGATCCCCTAGAAGAGGGAAGAGCTTCAAAAAAGGGCTCAGGCATAACGCCCCGAACAATGACAAATCCCGATGGGAATATAAGCCCCAATTCGAAACCTATACCCCATTGAACAATTCCAGAATGGCGATCCTTCATAATATAAATACCAGAGATGAAGCCAATAAGATAAAATGGTCAGCGCCTCTTAAGCCAAATCCCAAATTACAGAGAACCGGAAAAAGATGTGCTTTTCACCAAGATTTCGGCCATACGACAGAAGAATGTAAGCATCTAAAGGACGCATTGGAAGATCTGATCAGGAGGGGATACCTGAGGGAGTACATCAGAAGAGAAGAAGGTGAGCGCCCAGCCAGGCCGATTCAGAATCGATTAGGGCCCCAAGCCAACAATGGCGAGCCACCACAAATTATGGGCTATGTTGCAACCATAATCGGGGCCACCGAAAGTTGGGCTACGTCTGAAAGGAAGAAAAAAGCACACCTCCGACAGGTCATGTCTCTGCACCATGGCTGTACGCCAGTCCAAAAGGAAGAACCGTCATGGGAAATCTCTTTCAACAGCCGTGAGGTCGTAGATGTGGACGACGACGATAATGATCCAATCGTTGTAAAGGCGGTAATAGGAAACTTCATGGTGAGCAGAATCTTGATGGACAGCGGAAGTGCAGTAGATATCCTGATGTATGAAGCCTTCCAGACTATGAATATCCCGCATTCAAAATTGACTCCCTCTGACCCAATCTACGGTTTCAACCTCACTCCGATCCCAACCAAAGGCATGGTCGAGATCCCTATCTACATGGGTGATGGACCTAACAAACTCAATATCCTCCATAAATTTGTTGTGGTCGACTTGCCTTCCATATACAATGCCCTAATAGGAAGACCACTCATGAAGATAGCCAGAATGGTGGAATCGGTTAGCTGTCTGACGGTCAAGTTCCCCACACCAACAGGCATAGGGTACATGAGCTCAGATAAAGTAGTATCCCGGAAGTGCCACTTAGCGCCACTCACACTTCCTAAAAAGGGAAAAAGAAGGGTAGACATCGATGAATGGCTGGAAGGAGATGCAGCAAGGGGCCAACCCCACCCAGCAGGAGAAACAAGCGCCATGCAAGTATGTGCCCTAGCCAAAGACATGAGAGACAAGAAGATAGAAATACCAACTTATGACACCCCCCAAGCGGAAATAGCAATCAAGCTCGAAAGACAGATCAGGAACAGACCAGAGCCCGCCGAAAAGTCTATCAAGGTGGTCCTACGAACAGACATCGAAGACGGTGTCACTCAAATCAGTTCCACATTAACCCCGGCCGAACAGCAAGTGCTTTCAAAGTTTTTACAAGTGAATGCAGAAGTGTTCGCATGGTCACCTGATGAGATGCCAGGAATACATCCGGATGTGATCAGCCATAGGTTGAACATAGATCCAATGTTCAAGCCGGTCAAACAGAAAAAACGGCTGCACGCCCCAGAAAAAATTCAAGCAATCCGAGAAGAGGTAGATAAACTTCTAAAGGCAGGATTCATCAGAGAAGTTCAATACCCAGATTGGGTGGCGAACGTGGTAATGGTCAAAAAAGCAAACTGAAAATGGAGAATGTGTGTCGATTTTACCAACCTTAACAAAGCCTGCCCAAAGGATAGCTTCCCATTGCCGTCTATAGACCGATTGGTAGACGCTTCAGCAGGCCACAAACTTCTAAGCTTCATGGACGCCTTCTCAAGATACAATCAGATCCTGATGGACCCAGCAGACGCCGAGAAAACCACTTTCATTACCGAGGACGGATTGTATTGTTATAATGTTATGCCATTTGGTCTCAAGACGCAGGAGCAACATACCAGCGCCTGGTAAACAAAGTCTTTAAGGACCAGATAGGTAAATCAATGGAGGTATACGTGGATGATATGCTTGTAAAAAGCCCGAACATGGAGCAACACTTGGAAGACTTGGCGGAATGCTTCAAGTATCTTAGGGCGTATAATATGAAACTGAACCCGACTAAGTGTACCTTTGGAGTGGAGGCGGGAAAGTTCCTGGGCTTCATCGTATCCAATAGAGGTATCGAGGCCAACCTAGAAAAGATCAAAGCTATACTGGATATGCCCCCACCGAGTAAAGTAAAAGATATCCAGATACTGACGGGCAGAATTGCAGCCTTAAACAGATTTGTATCTAAGTCAGCAGAACGGTGTCTGCCGTTCTTTAAGATTCTCAGAACCAAATCTCGTTTTGTATGGACACCGGAATGCCAGATAGCCTTCGATCAGCTGAAGGAGTACCTTACTTCCCCCCTCTCTTGAGCAGGCCCGAGCCTAATGAGGAACTATACCTGTACTTAGCTGCAGCAAACGAGACAATCGCTGCTGTGTTAGTCCGAGAGACTGATCAAGGCCAGGTACCGGTCTACTATGTGAGTCGAGCGCTACAAGGAGGAGAAGGAAACTACAGTAAAATAGAATAGGTGGCGTATGCCCTTATAACGGCTTCCAGACGACTGCGCCATTATTTTCAGTCCCACAAGATCATTGTATTAACAGACCAACCCCTCAAGGAGGTACTACAGAAGGTGGATTCATCTGGAAGACTACTTAAATGGAATATAGAGCTGAGTGAATTCGACATCGAATACAGGCCAAAGAAAGCAATCAAGGCACAGACTCTGGCTGACTTTATGGCCGAGTGCACGTTCCCAGTTGAGAACGAAAATCCACCCAAAGAGATAGAGCCACAAGAAGGAGCAGAAGCTGGGCATCCCCCATAAAATAGAGCTACTGGGCAACCCCCAAGTCAAACCATCACCGAGCATCCCTCGGTTGAGAAAGCAGCGGCAGACCGGCGCAAGGGCACTTCTGGTATATTCGTGGACGGGTCCTCTACTAAGGACGGGTCCGGCGCAAGGGTACTTCTGGTATCCCCAGAGAAAGAAGAGTATCAGTACTGCCTCACATTCGGATACCCACTCTCAAACAACGCCGCCGAATATGAAGCAATGATAGCTAGATTAGGAATGGCTATACAGCTCAAAGTAGACCCCATAAAATTATACACGGATTCTCAGTTAGTTGCCCTGCAAGTAATGGGTAAATTCGAGGTGAAAGAACCGAGCTTGATACAATACCATCAGAAGGTGAAAACACTATGGGGCAAGTTTAAGAAGATTGAGGTCATACATATCCCAAGAGCAGACAATACCAGGGCAGACGCATTGTCGAAACTGGCATCCTCAAATTCAACAGCAACTAGGGGAAAAGTCTTCATGGAGTATATAGAGACTCCATCCTCTACAAGACCTTTGCAGATATGCTGCATAGAAGAAGAGACCGAGGTATCATGGAAAGACGAAATCGAGAAATATCTGAGGGGGGAACTCTTACACCTATCCCCAAGAAAACAAGCAACCCTTCAGCGACGTGCGGCAATATACATCCTGGTTGACAACACGCTCTACAGAAAATCATTCACTCACCCACTCCTGAGGTGCCTGAATGATGATCAGGCAAACTATGTCTTGCGAGAAATACACGAAGGAGTGTGTGGTAACCATGCGGGCGGAAGGACACTGGCACAGGTAGCCTTACGGCAAGGGTACTATTGGCCGACAATGAAGGCAGACGCCCAAAACTTGGTCAAGAAGTGTGACAAGTGCCAAAAATTCGCAAAGGTCCCAAGACTACCTATGGAGGAGCTAAATATGGTCAAAGCAGCTTGGCCGTTCGCCATGTGGGGGCTTGACATCATAGGCCCCTTCTCGAAGGCACCTGGGAAAAAGAAGTACGCTATAGTAGCATGCGACTACTTCACCAAGTGGCCAGAAGCTGAACCACTATCAAAGATAAACAAAGAGGCGGTAGAAGACTTCATATGGAAAAATATTGTAATGCGTTTTGGCATCCCCAACGCTATAATCTCTGACAATGGCCTACAGCTGCAGGCCAAACATATCAAGCGCTTCTGCAAGAAATTCCACATCAGGATGGTAGCCAGTGCAGTAGCATACCCCCAGACAAATGGCCAAGCTGAAAGTACAAATGGAAAGATCCTGAGAGCCATCAAGAAAAAGTTAGAAAAAGCAAAAGGGAAATGGGTTGAGGAGCTTCCAAACGTCCTATGGGGAATCAGGACGACATTCCACAGTGGAACAGGAGAAACCCTGTTTAATCTGGCATACGGCACTGAGGCAGTAATCCCCGCTGAGATAGGAGCTCCGACCTTCAGGACGGCATACTTCAACCAAGACACTAGCGAGGAGGGACTTCGAACTAACCTGGACCTGTTGGAGGAAACAAGGGCGGTCGCCCAAATCAGATAAGCAAACAGGTCCCAGCAGGTAGCCAAATATTTCAACAAGAGAGTGAAGAACAGACAATTCCAAGTTGGTGACTTAGTACTCAGAAGCTGCGAGGCAAGCTGGCCTACAACCAAGAGAAGAAAGCTATCTCAAAATTGGGAAGGACCATACCGAGTGGTAGAGGTTCTAGGCAGAGGAGCTTACCAACTCCAAACTATGAAAGATGCAGCTGTCCCCAAGGTCTGGAATGCTCGCCAACTAAAGAAGTATTACTAGTAGGAGTATAGCAACAAACATTTTCTTTTATATTTAAGTACATTTCCATATCACCAAATTTTTTAAAGAAAGGGGACTCACCCCAACATTTCAAATATATACAAAGCATACCATTCAAACCTAAATCAGTAAAAATTCATAAATTTTCAAGTCCAACTATAAGAGATATAAAAAAAGTACCCCCATGTACAAATGGCATACCGCCAATATAAAGCCCTCCTATAAGAGAGAGGAAACAGAGGCCCATAAAGGAGCCTTTGTTAAACGCGATAAGCCATAAAGGCAAGCCACAACCTTATAAACGATGGCCGAAGAGCGTTACGTAAGAGCCTTAGATAATCATAGCACGTACGGAAATCCAGAAGGAAAACTCACCAATGTGACATACGATAGAGCCTATATAAAGGCCCAAAATTCCATAAAGGAAAAAATAACTAAGGCCAGAATGGACTCACGCTAAAATCTCAAAACGAGATTCTGCGATCGAGACCGCGGGATGCTAGCCATCAAAAGCGTACGATAATGGTTGGAAAAACTAACCCCCCCTAAGGGGCGTACGACAAAATCTAGCAAAATTGCTAGACATAACTAAATTGAGGCAAAGCATCGATGCATGATGAAAGCCATCATGAAATCAGAAAGAGACCATAGAATAACATCTATGGAAATACTTATGATACAACGTCAAAAGATGATAAGACTAAAATTAAAACCCCCCATACGAAGGGGACTGTTCATTACAAAGTTTGGATTTCAAAGAAAACAGGGAGCCCGCCACAAAGGCATTTGGATTTTCCATAACGGGAACATACGAAAAAAGGAAAAAAGACAGTGGGACAAGTGTCCAAAATTAAATGCATAAAACTTAAAGATTGTTTTCAGATTCAGAAATTTTGCAAAGGCATCTAGGCTCATGGCTGGGCAGGCTCATCATTAGGCGGGGCGACGTCATTTGGAGGAGGAGTAGCAACTTCAGGACGAACGGCATCCTCGGGCTCAGCATTGGCTTCTTCTATGGGAACGGCAGCAAAGGATTCAACATCCAAGGAGTCCAAACTCTCCACAAGAGTTGGATGTGCTGACCTCAAATGATACAGCAACTTGTTAACAGCATCTCGCCGAGCGTCAACAATGGAGTCGGCCATATCAACTGCATCTTTGAGAGCTTCATCCTTAGCTGCCAAAGCTTGGGATAAATTCTGCTCAGTCTCTGACAGCTTTCCCTAAAAGAAAAATGGAATGAGTTAATAGCAAGTGAAAAACCGAAACCTATAGACAGACAGTCAGAGAATACCTCAAGCACCTCAATTCTTGATTGCCGTGCGCCCAAATCCTGCACATCCCGATTGTACTTCTCCTCCACCTTCGCATAATCTTTCTTCAACAGCTCCGGGTTCTTCTCAGCCGCAGATCGGAGGCCGTTTCATCTTCCCAACGCCGCTCAAATTGATCCCTAGTCTCCCTGACGATCTTAATGTCTTCAGCGATCAGATCCCTAGCTTGCTCGGCCCTAGCAACTTTGTCTTCAGCAATCTTCACAAGCTCCTTATACTTGGCTACCTCATTTCTAAGACCCTTCACTTCGGCGCTGGTAGCGGAGCACAGAGCGTGCGTTAGGAGGAATTTTGCGAAGTCAGGTTGCTTCAGCTTGAGGTGATCGAAGTGGCTGTCAAAGTCAAAGCGAGCCATAGCCATAACCTAGAATAATTGCGAAAATAAGTATAAGATCTTGAAGACAAAGTAAAGGCTGCGAAAATTTGAAACATGCGATCTTACATGGCAGACGCCAGCGTAATTCATAGCCACGCGCTCACACTCTTGCAAGGCCTCACAAGTCTCGAGATCAGCCCTCTCGCCAAAGTAAAGACTGTTCGCCATCAGGGCCCCCATTAAGTCAGGCAAAACAGGTCGATCGCCCAATCGCTTCACCTCAGCATTATACCATCGGGCGAACGACCTGTTAATAAGGCCAGCAAAATATCCGTTGGCCCCACCAACAAGGGGATGACTCGTCCTAGCAGATGGGGAGCTTGACCTGCCACGCCCCGCAGTCGACCGACCACCAATAGCCTGAGTGGCACGACCACGCGAGGGAGTAGTCCCACGACTCTGAACAGCTCTCCCGGTACCCCCACTTGGAAGGACAAGAGCCGCGCCACGGCCTGGAGGGGGAGAATGTTGAACGATGGCAGCCGGAAGAGCGGGTAGAGGATGAAGAGGCTGAGAGTCCCCATGACCTTGACCCTGTGGAAAAGAGGCAGCCCCATCGGGAGTGCTGCTGCTCGCCCCCGTTTTCCTTCTCTTGTTAGGAAGCCTCTGCCAGACAGGAGTTTGTTGACTGGACATAGCCTCACCCTTAGAAGCAATTTGAGCAGTAGGCAGAGCAGTACCACCTTCCCCACCTGCAAAACAAAAGGCGATAGTTATAACCTTAAAGGGAAACCCACAAAAGAGGAGCGGGTCTAGGAAACACCACTCCAGTCGAACGAAGAACCTTAAAAGAAAATCCGAAAGACTCGAAAAAGCAACCATCAGGATTTATTAAACCAGGCACGTTCGACGTAGGAGGGAGCCCCTGACTCCGTATGTAAGCATCATGAAGACCTTTAAGCGCCATATAACCCTTATCAGCCCCATGACCTACAGGCGCAGCAACCTCAAAGAGCATAGGCACAATCTCATCAGCAACACCCATTCCAACGCCTTCCTCTTGACCACCTTCTCCCCCCTCCCCACCCTCATCATGGCCGTCCGACCCAGAAGGACTGCCAGGAATAAAAGGCTGATGCGACTGCGCGCCCTCCTCACTAACTAATACCCCACCTCTCCACTCCTTGATCACATAGGTGACAACTTCTCTATTAGGCAAATACATATGGCCACGCTCCCCAACATTGTTGACTATGACCATCTTATCACCAAAAGGAAGCGGTGTCACAGGAAGAAGCTGAGGTGCAGGTATCTCCCTCTTGGGAACCCCAGTGGGAAGTGGAGAAAGCCCACTCAAGAACAACCGAGTCCGGTCAATGAGACTAGCAAGGCTATGCTCCAAACACTCCAAATATTTGGCTTGGAGCTTCATTTCATCAGTCAAAATCATATTTTCTTTCTTGTTCAGACTGCTGATGACTTTTGAATCATAGAGCACCCACTTCGTCTGGAAACCCCACTCCAACTCATCATTTATTTCAATGGCAAAAAACTGCGGCTTCCAATTGTGGTTGCTGCTCGCCCCAGCCAGAGGGCTTCGACCACCCCTACTATTCAGAGAATACCAACACTTCCCCTTCTTCGAAATAAGAAAACGCTCTCTGATTACATCAACCTCAGGCTTCCACCCTTGATAAATACAACATTGGACGTACGCCGTCAGCATTTGAAGGCTGTTCGGAAGAAGCTGAGTAAGAGCCACTTTGTAATAGTCGGTAAACTCGACGAAGAAAGGGTGGGCAGGAAGACGGAAGCCGTCGTCAAAGAACAGCTTGGGAAACATGATGCGACGTCCGCCCTTAGAGATACTGTACAATCTCTCATCCCGGGTAGCGTACGACGCCTTATACCCATAATAGCGGGATAGCCCAGCATAACAGGAAGTGAGCCGAAGGGAACTTCGCTGTTTCTCCCAGTCGGCCACATCAGTCAGATAGCAGGAGGTGAGGTTTGTACAGTCTGTGAAGGCCACACAGCACATTTCCTCGTACTCGTGATAACTCGGATCGGGTAGAATAGCTCCAGATACACTAGTAAGGTTGCCAGAGTAGGCCCTCTCGGTAGTAGGGATGAAGTTACCTTCAAGGAGCCGTGCAGGACAAACCCAAACACCAGGGTCCCCAGCTGGTGCCACCTCCTCATTTTGAATATCTTCCCCAGCCACTTTTCCCTCAATGGGGTCAGGAACCCTAACAACCTCATCAGGCCCCAACACCCCCATCCCCAAATCAGCCAAACCCCGAAATATAGGATCCTCCTCCTCGCCACCCATACTTCCGCTCCCACTACTGGTCTGGTGTACACCCTCACCGTCTAGAGTAGGACGATAGGCCTCATCGTCCGACATCCAAACTAAAACAACTAAACCTAGAAACACAAAAAATGGCTGAGTAACAAGCCAAACTTACCGAGAGTTGTACTCTCAACGTTGGACAGACTAATTTCAGGAACGGCACAAAGGTACCAAGGGAAGAATCAGAGGAAGACGATGAAGAAGAAACAGAAGGATGAGAATCGCTACTGACGTCGACGATAAGAGGTTCCGGCGGGACAAGAATCCGGACCGAAGAACTAGAGTCGCTAGAAAACGCCACCGGAAAAACCAGTTTCGGATGGAAAAGTTGCCGGAGGAAAAAGAAAAACAACACAAACAATAAAACCTACAGTCAAAATGGGATAAATCAAATCAACAATCAAGAAACAAATGAATTTTATGCGAAAACGAGGAAAAAACGATGGGAATTTGACAGAACCTTGGAGAGGAGAAAAGGAAAGACAGAGAATTTCTTGATTTCAGTTGAGAAACTGAAAAAGAAGATAGAGAGGAAGAATTTATAGGGAGAAGAAGACATCAAGGAGCGGGAAAACGAAAAGACACCCCTCCTCGAAAATCGGCGGAAACTAAAAAAACCAACAATGAACGCTTGACAGGTGGCAAAAAGTGGATAAACTTTTCGGATTCCAGAAGGCAGAAAGGCCCGAAAAGACGTCAGACCAGCTGTCAACAAGAGCGTACGACCTGCCCATCTAAAAGAAAAAACCACCCACACAAGACCGTGCGGCCTTAAGCCTGAACGCAAAATAAACCACAAAAAAGCCGTGCGGCCAAACTGCCCAACAAAATATGCAAACACAAAGCCGCCAGTTGTAGACGAAAAGGCCCAATATCAGCAGATTATGGGCCGAAGGAGAGAGTATAACGAGCCCAGACCCAGGAAAAAGCAGAATCAGACAGAAGCCCAATAAAAAAACCCTAGATTTTAGGAGGGAAACGACGCTTTGAATCTCGAAAACTTAACCGCCAGAAAACCCTTATAAATAGGGGCACGAACTAAACAAGTTGGCGGTCCATTTCTTACCAAAACCTCATAGTCATCTCTTGAACCCAGAAAGAACTTCCCTTCTGACCTCCTGCTTCTGACAACTAAAAACCATGGATTTTTTACCTCCACTACCGGCGATCCACTTCTCAGACGAAGTGCTGGCTGCGATAAGAATCCTCGAGGGGATAGTGGGGATAGTCCATCCAAATAGACACTGTCTTCCGATGGACTTGATGATGAAGAACCTTTGCCGGCTGTACATAGGAAGAGTCGGCATCAACGACATGGAAGCAGCGAGACATCTCCAAGCTTGGCTGGGAATGGAAGGATTCCCCCCATCACCCGAAGAAGTGATGGATGCTCTGCAGCAGAGGGACCTCGTGGAAGAGCTGATGTCCCGCGGGCTAATGCATAAGGTACCAAGAGAATTACCCCTGACATTCGAAGAAATACTGGAGCCAAACCCAACATTGGTGCTGGAAGAAGGAGGCCGCCCGAGAAGAGTCACACTCAACAGCAGCAAACTGCGAGTAGTAACCGTCGAAACAACACCAACCCAATGCTTCACTGTAGAATCAAGCTCGTGGGCAATCCCACGAAGGGGACTTATGAAGCACCGTTTGCAATTCCAGGCAACACCAGACGACCTAGAAACCATAAAGGAAAGGATAGACTAGCTGGTTTGGCGCTATAGTTTGAGACGTCCCATTATCACCTCTCCAATGAAAGTGGTTGTCTATAACGCCAGAGGAGCTGCGAACCCCGGTTTCCATGAAGCTATAGAACAGCTAAGAGGCGATCATAAGTCTGACCTCCTTATAATCACAGAAACTAGAGTCTCTGGCGAAAGGGCCAGAAACATCAAAGACCAACTGGCACTGGAAGGAGAATACACCACTGAGCCGGACGGCTTTTCCGGAGGAATCTGGTTCCTATGGGACCACGAAGAGTGGGAGCATGATCTGGTCAGTATATATAAGCATGAGATAATTCTCGAGTTCAAGCCTTCCCTACTGCGCCTACTCTCAATAAATTACGACCACAACTTCTGAGAATAGGCAAGCAATCTACTCAGCAAAGAACCGGTATATCCCTTTCATGTATTTGTCACCTTATCTTCACTTTCAAAATATTTAAATATTTTCAATAAAAATATGGTTATCAAATGCTTCGGTAAAGCACGACAACAAAATGTGGGCATCCCCCACATCAACGAAGGCGCACGGCCGAGCATCCCTCGGCTGAATGGGTAAGCGGGCAGCCCCCGTCAAAACAAGTAAATGAGTATAACCCAACCGTACGACCCAGGAGGCATCCCCCTCTTATGTATGTCGTACGGTCCTAACCCCACGTGCCGCACGCCTGATATACACCAAAAAAAAAAACAAAACAAAAAAAAAAATGTGTGTCGCACGACCACCGAATACTAGAACGGTCAAAAATGACAAACTTCCCACCCACCCGCCCGCGGCTGGTATAAAAGGGAGTCGTTCGTCCGGTCACTGTATAACCACCCTCACGCCTGGGGGCAATTTTTGAGTATACCCCAATTGCCTAACTAAAGGCCCTAAGAAAGCAAACTCAAAGGATATAGCCATAAGGCCCTAGGAGCCAAAATGGGCCGGACGACCCTACAGGGCCCAT
Organism: Corchorus olitorius; assembly: GCA_001974825.2. Lineage (NCBI taxonomy): Eukaryota > Viridiplantae > Streptophyta > Magnoliopsida > Malvales > Malvaceae > Corchorus > Corchorus olitorius. The sequence continues at coordinate 105,398 of AWUE01020927.1, read as the reverse complement.
CAAAGCCAAAGCCCATACATTAGGCCTCACGCACTCCAATGCCACACGCTTCGGACCCTAAGCAGGTCAACGCGCGGGTCTAGCAGCCCGACTGCTCCCACGTGTGAAGGTAACCGCCTTTCACACCCTATAAATACCCTCGGATTACCCTATTTGGAGGTATGATTTCTGACCCTACTACTTTATAACACTGAATCCTGTTATTCATTACCTTTAAGGGAATCTGACTTAAGCATCGGAGTGCTAACGCAGGGCATCCCCCTGCCACTCAGGTGTTCATTGTCTTACAGATCATCATCCTAGGGATCAGTGCCCTCGAGTGGTGCCCTAATCCAGAGCGATCTCATTAAGGCATCAACAAAACCAAATGAGAAAAGAAATATCAATTATGATACTACTAAATGTTAATTTTATAAATATATTTGTGCATATACTTTTAATTTTTTTTCTTAGGTAAATATACTTTTATTTACTGATATTGTATTTAGTAGATTTAGTTGGATCGAGCTCTGACCTTAAAAATCTTAATTTAGAGCTCAACATGAATAAGTGTCGTTATAGTCAAGGACTAAAAAAAATTCTCTGAGTGCACGTTATGTTGGCTAACGTACACACTTCTCTGTTCTTGCATTTCCAGGTTTTGTTCTCATTGTTTTCTCATCGGCCGTTCAACTTCTTCACATTCCGATTCATTTTTTGCCTTTCCTTCGATTAAATTTTGACTCTATTATAATCCCCCAAAATTTTGTTTTTAAACATGACTAGTGGTAAGAAAAACTCAGGCTCTTCGGGTAAGGCTTTGAAATATTCCATGGTGGCCAAAGCTTCACTTGAGGAGTCTCTGAATTTCTTCTTTGTAGATCAAGAGTCATTATTCGGTATTGCTACAGCCATCAAAGTTGGAGACATTGCAACTCCCTTTAACCCACCCATAGATTTCCTTGCTCTCCCATCGGGCTCAAAAGTTTCTGACTGATCTGGGGCATCTTTGAATTCAAAATAAACATCTGAGGTTGATTCAATGAAGAGTCACGACGGTTCTAAAGAGGAAACAACGACACAACCCTCAACCAAATCAGATGATCTTGCCACAAGGAAGCACATCTCCAAAAATATTATTGATATGCTCATAACCGCTTCTAATTAGGCAGAATCTTTGTTTGGAAAATATGATAGATCGATGCAACTTTTCAAACCCCCCAAGACTGAAACCGAGGTAATTGTTTCCCCTCCTCTTACAGCTTTTGATGAGGGAATTGCTAAATGGAAAAACTATTTGGTGGGTCAGTTCATAGGTAGGTCCCCAAATTTTAGCCTAGTTCAAAAGTTAGCTAATTTTCTATAGGGGAAGAACGAATCAGTTAAGGTTTCTATGTTAGAAGGAAATTTATTTCTTTTTAAATTTGAAAACCCTGACAGTGACACTAATCTGGTCCATGGCATATGCAATATTGAGAAAATGGTAGCCAGACCTTTCTTCTCTACAGTTACCATAAACCATTATCCTGTGCGGGTGAAGCTACATGGAGTCTGTTAGAAGTTGGTTAGCAAAGCTGCTAACATGAGCTGCATGTTTCACCAACAACAGCAGCTATGTTTGTCAGCAGCAAGCTTGATAAGCTGCTGCAAATTTGATCAATCAAAGTCTAGAACTTTGATGCTAAGAAAACGACAAGGAGCTTAGTTTGATGATATAGGCAGCAACTTGCTTGCCTCTTTTGTAACCACTTATAAACAGTTACTTAACTATGTTAAAGTTAACTTTCTGCTAGTAATTAAGCTTTAGCTGCTACTTGTTCTAACTAGGTTGTTTTAGTTCATCATGAGCCTAGTTTTGATTGGTTAACTTAGTGGCAAACCTCTGTATAAATTCAGTGCTCATGTTAATGGAAATCATATCAGTTTTCTCACCATTTTCCAGCTACAATGCTATTTTGTTTTCTCCTTCTTCTGTTAAGCTTTGTTTTCATACTTTCTGGGTTTCTTTGTTTGTTAAACTTATCTTTCAAACTTCAACTTTATGTTTTGTATCAAAACTTAGTTTTTCAAGCTTAACTTCAAGCTCTAACACTGATTTCTGTTTTGTTGAATTACTCTTGGTTCAGTTTTGATCATCCTTTTCTAAAACTGTTTTTCAATCTATCCGAGAGTTATTTCAACTATTTAAACTTTGATTTCAGTGGTTCAAAGCCAATTAAGCCAACAATTGGTATCCAGAGCTATATTCTTAAGGGACTTGTTAGTGTTAAGCTCTTGAAACCTACCCAGAAAACTTGAGAGAAAATCTGATTTTTCAAAATTCTGTTAAACCAGTTTTTAAATCTTGAAAACCCTTACTTCTCCTTAATTCAAGATGGATTATCAACCTATGAGCATCAGTGATCTTCCCCCTCCCATTTTTGATGGTGAAAACTACCATTTATGGTATGTAGAAATGAGGGCCTGTATGATGACCCTTGAAATTTGGGATCAAGTTGAAACAGGAAACGAGAAAGAGCAGGAAGCAGCAGCCGCAATCAAAATTGAACTAGAAGCTGCACCTTCAAGAGGCAAACTTCAACAACAAAAGAACAAGGCCTTGGTGTACATCTTGAGAGCTGTGACAAAGCCAATTTTTGCAAGAATCATGCACTGCACCACTGCAAGACAAGCTTGGGAACTCATCAAAACAGAATATGGAGGGACAGAGAGATCAAAGATCTCAACACTCAGAAGCTTGAGAAGAGAATTTGAAAGCTTGATGATGGGGAAAAATGAAAACATTCGAGCCTTTGCAGACAGAGTCATGGCGGTTGTCAACAAGCTTAGATTGTATGGTGAAGAAAGCTACACTGAAGCAAAGATAGTCCAAAGAATCATCATGGCACTGCCTCAAAAGTACGAGATGAACATCCTTGCATTAGAAAGCAGAGGCCAAGACTTTGACAAGCTTACCTTGGCTGAATTAATCAACTCACTTTCAGCATCTGACATGAGAGAGAAGAACAGGTTGAAAGCTGAAACTGAAGGTGCCATGACTGCAAGAGTATTTGAGAAAGGCCAGTCGAGTTGGCAAGAGAAAAGGAGAGATGAGATGCCAGCTGCAGAAAGCAAAGAAACTACAGAAAGAAAGTTGTACAAGCCATGCCCTCACTGTAAGAAAAATTCCCACTTGCCTAAATTTTGCTATTTTAGACCTGATGCAGTTTGTGGCTATTGCAAAGAAAAAGGTCATGTTGAAAAGGTCTGTAAAGCAAAGAGAAAAGGCAAAAAGAAGTGGCAGAAAGCCAAGATAGCCCAGATTGAAGAAGAGCAGCATTTAGATGAAGAAAAACTATTTGTTGCGACTTGTTTTGCATCACATAGCCAAAATCCATCAGTTTGGCTAATTGACAGTGGCTGTTCAAACCACATGGTGGCTGATGAATCCATGTTCTCATATCTGGACAAAACATACACAACAAGAGTGAAGATTGGCAATGGAAAGTTTCTACAAGCAACTGGTAAAGGAGAAGTTTCAGTTCAAACCTCTTCAGGTATCAAAATTGTTCCTAATGTGCTTTTAGTTCCTGAGATTTCTCAAAATCTAATCAGTGTTGGCCAGTTGGTAGAAAAAAACTATACAGTGATTTTTAAAAGCAAAGCTTGTACCATTTTAGAACCCTCTGGTAGAGAACTTGTCACCTTGCCAATGGTGAACAAGAGTTTTTATTTAAGATGTGAAGAAGAAGCTTTTATAAGTATTGAAGCAGATTCTCAGCTTTGGCACAAAAGGTTGGGACATCTCAACTATTTGTCACTAAAGAAGATGTCAACAGAAGCTATTGCAGAAAGTCTACCTCAGATTGAAGAACAAACTGGTGTATGTGATGTATGCCAGTATGGAAAGCAAAGCAGAAACATGTTTCCAGCAACATCCAAGTGGAGAGCTACTGAGAAGATCCATTTGGTGCACTCTGATGTTTGTGGCCCACAAAGAACACCATCTTTGAATGGTAACAGGTATTTCATCTTATTTATTGATGATTTTACAAGATATACCTGGATTTACTTCTTGAAACAGAGACTGAGGTAGCAGAATGCTTCTGGAAATTTAAAGCCATGGTGGAAAAACAAAGTGGGAACAAGATGAAAGCCATTAGAACTGACAATGGCACTGAATATACAGCAGATAAATTTGATGAATTCTGCAGTGAAGAAGGAATAGATCATCAATTGACAGTCACTTACTCTCCACAGCAGAATGGAGTAAGTGAAAGAAAAAACAGAACAGTAATGGACATGGCCAGGTGCATGGTGTTTGAAAAAGGGCTTCCAAAGGAATTCTGGGCAGAAGCAGCTAATACAGCAGTGTATATTCTTAATAGATGCATCACAAAATCTGTTAAGAATATTACACCTTTTGAAGCATGGTTCGGATTCAAACCATCATTGGAGCACATGACGGTGTTTGGATGCATCTGCTACAGTTTGATTCCATCAGTGAAGAGAGAAAAGCTTGACAAGAAGAGTGAAGCAGGCATTTTTATAGGTTACAGTCAAAACTCAAAAGGATACAGAGTCTACATCCCTTCAACCAAGAAAATAGTGGTGAGCAGGGATGTGAAGTTTGATGAAGAAGCTGCATGGAGTTGGAATGATGACCAGAATCAATCTTCAACATTAAAGGAGGTTGGATTCGATCAAAATAAAGAGATGGATGTTGATCACACCCCAAAAAGAGGTACCAGATTACTTTCTGATATTTATGCAGTCTGTAATATTGCATTGCTTGAGCCTGCAGATCCTTATGTAGCCATGCAAGATGTAAAATGGAAGATGGCCATGGAGGAGGAACTAAAAATGATCGAGAAGAACAAAACTTGGAAGCTAGTTGAAAGACCTTCAAACCAGAAGGTTATTGGAGTCAAATGGGTTTTCAAAACCAAATTAAATCCAGATGGCTCAGTCAATAAGCACAAGGCCAGATTGGTTGTGAAGGGCTATGCACAACAGCAAGGGGTGGACTGTTCAGAGACATTTGCCCCTGTAGCAAGGCTTGATACCATCAGGATGTTGTTAGCACTTGCAGCACAACATAAGTGGCCAGTACATCAACTTGATGTCAAATCTGCCTTCTTGAATGGAGAGTTGAAAGAGAAGATTTTTGTTGAGCAACCAGCTGGATTTGAAGTTGCAAAACACAAAGTCAAAGTCTATCTGCTAGAAAAGGATTTGTATGGATTAAAACAGGCTCCAAGAGCCTGGTATGAGAAGCTTCATCAACACTTTGAAGGGTATGAGCTGCAAAGAAGTGTAAGTGAGCCAACCCTTTATGTTAAACAAGTTAATACTGATGTTTTAATTGTTTCTGTATATGTTGATGACCTTTTGGTCACTGGAAACAATATTGAGTTGATTGAAGCATTTAAAAAGGAGATGAAGAAAAAGTTTGAAATGACAGATCTTGGCTTGATGAATTTCTTTCTGGGAATGGAAATCTGTCAAGATGAGAAAGGTGTTTTTATCCACTAGAAGAAGTATTGCAATGAGCTTTTGAAAAGGTTCAACATGGAAGTTTGCAAACCTGTTCCAACCCCAATTTCACCAGGAGAAAAGTTGTCAAAAGAAGATGGTGCTGGAAGAACAGATGAGACCAGATATAGAAGCTTAATTGGAGGTTTGTTGTATCTTGCTGCAACAAGACCAGATATTTTGTATGCAGTCAATCTACTTTCCAGGTTTATGCACTCTCCAAGTGAAGCTCATTTCAAAGTAGCCAAGAGAGTTTTAAGGTATGTGAAAGGAACTTGTAATTTTGGAATCCTATATGAATCTGGAGAAATTGGAGAGCTGAGAGGATATTCAGACAGTGACTGGGGAGGCTCGGTTGATGATTCCAAGAGTACTACAGGTTATGTTTTCTCATTTGGTAGTGGAGTTTTTGCATGGATGTCAAAGAAGCAGCAAACAGTGGCTCAATCAACAGTAGAAGTAGAGTATATAGCCATAACAACTGCAGTTAATCAGGTTGTTTGGACCAAGAAAGTGTTATCTGATCTTGGTCAATCCATTGAAGAACCAGTGAAGCTGTTTTGTGACAACCAGACGGCTATTGCTATCACCAAAAATCCAGTGTTTCATGGTAAGACAAAGCATTTTAAAATCAAATACCATTTTGTTAGAGAAATCATCTCAGAGGGTGAAGTTGAAGTTCTCTACTGCAACACTAAAGAGCAATTGGCTGATATTTTGACTAAGTCATTACCAAGAGAAAGGTTTGAAGAATTGAGATTGAAGATTGGAGTTACACAGCTTTGTAACCAAGGAGGAGTGTTAGAAGTTGGTTAGCAAAGCTGCTAACATGAGCTGCATGTTTCACCAACAACAACAGCTATGTTTGTCAGCAGCAAGCTTGATAAGCTGCTACAAATTTGATCAATCAAAGTCTAGAACTTTGATGCTAAGAAAACGTCAAGGAGCTTAGTTTGATGATATAGGCAGCAACTTGCTTGCCTCTTTTGTAACCACTTATAAACAGTTACTTAGCTATGTTAAAGTTAACTTTCTGCTAGTAATTAAGCTTTAGCTGCTACTTGTTCTAACTAGGTTGTTTTAGTTCATCATGAGCCTAGTTTTGATTGGTTAACTTAGTGGCAAACCTCTGTATAAATTCAGTGCTCATGTTAATGGAAATCATATCAGTTTTCTCACCATTTTCCAGCTACAAAGCTATTTTGTTTTCTCCTTCTTCTGTTAAGCTTTGTTTTCATACTTTCTGGGTTTCTTTGATTGTTAAACTTATCTTTCAAACTTCAACTTTCTGTTTTGTATCAAAACTTAGTTTTTCAAGCTTAACTTCAAGCTCTAACACTGATTTCTGTTTTGTTGAATTACTCTTGGTTCAGTTTTGATCATCCTTTTCTAAAACTGTTTTTCAATCTATCCGAGAGTTATTTCAACTATTTAAACTTTGATTTCAGTGGTTCAAAGCCAGTTAAGCCAACAGAGTCCCACTTGAATTGTTTACAAATACTGGGTTGAGTTACATTGCAATTGCAATTGGAGTACCTCTTTACATGGACAAAAGCACTGCTGAGTGTGAGAGACTTTCTTATGCGTTTAGTATGCGTTGAAGTTGATATTGGAACTCATATCCCATCTGAAATTTCAGTCACGCTCCCATCAGGATCCATCATCAAAGTTGGAGTTGAGATCCATTGGATGCCAGCCAGGTGTATAAAATGCAAATCCTTCATTCATTCCGAGAAGCTTTATTCTGAAAAAGGTAAACAAGTTATACAACAATGGCTGCCTAAAGTCTATGAGCAAGTGGACAAGGATAATGCTCTGAAACCAACATATATACCTTTTTCTTCGCACTCAAATGAGCAATCTATTGCCACAATGAATGGCATTCCTGAGGCAGAAGCAGGAAGATCTCTGTCTACCGTACAAGATGAGCATCAAATACTCGAGAAGCCTCAAGACATGAATAAAAGCTGTGATGATCCTACACCAGTTTTACATGTCCAATCTAAACTAAAAAACCCAAATTCTAATCATACATCTGGGAATGATACTAAGATAGAAAATACTAGTAGCGCTGGAATGACAAACTGGTTCTCCATCCTAGACACTGTAATTGTCGAGGAGACCCATCACAATTCAGAGTTGAGGAAGGAAACTGCCAGTCCCAGGAAAGCTAGGGTAGCATCAGTGGTGTTACACAAGCTATTCAGCAATTCCTTCCTAGAAAGAATAATGCAGCAAAGTCAAAAGGGCAATCACAAGTTGGTAGTAGATCTACTACTGAAGGTAACATACCCACCCCTTCTTAATGAATATCTTAGTATGGAATTTTAGAGGATTGAACAATCCTCAAAAACAGAAACAAGTTGTTAGTAGATTAAATATATTCAAAATTGATATTGCCTGTTTGTTGGAAACTAGAGTCAGGAAAGAAAATATGCAGCATTTTTTTTTGTATATTTACAAGTTAACCTTGTTCGAGCCAGGTTGGCCCACTATGGGGGTAAAGCTCTCCCAACAATGGTTTTCTCCATTCACAAGACTCGAACTCGAGACCTTGCTTAAGGGGAACAAGTGTCAAACCACTTGAACTAAGGAAAAAGTACCATATTCCCCCTTGAACTTGTAGCGTTTGGACGTTTTGCCCCCTGAACTTCAATTTTGGGATGTTTTTCCCCCTCAGCCTAACAGCACCGTCAAGCCGCTGACGTGGCAATGCCACGTGGGTCGGGTTGGTCTGACGTGGCAATGCCACATGGCATTTTTGTGCCACGTGGCATTACCATGTCAGCGTCTTGATAGTGTCGTTAGGCTGAGGGGGCAAAATGTCCCAAAATTGAAGTTCAGGGAGCAAAATGTCCAAAATTGAAGCTCATGGGGCAAAACGTTCAAACGCTACAAGTTCAAGGGAGAAAAAGGGTATTAAGTCCTTGAACTAAGTATATGGAGCATATTTTAAACTCTTCTTTTCTTGGTTGGAATTTAATTCATAATTATGATTTTGCTCATAATGGAAAGAATCTAGATATTGAGTAGAAATCATGATGTTGGGAACACAGTCATCTACACAGAACTGTCCATTACTGTTACTTTAGCTCATGATAAGAAATCCTTTTACTTCTCTTCAATATATGGTTTGAATAGGGGAATTGAAAGGAGAAATTTGTGGAAACGTATCAGCACATTAAGTAGCCCATTCTCTACATCTCCATGGAACCTAGCTGGTGACTATAACATTTTTAAGTCCTGTAATGAAAGCTCTGATTTCATTGATGGAATGAGTTCCTCTTTTGATATGAAAGATTTCCATGAATTTCTTATGCATAACTCTCTGGTTGATCATGCTTATATTGGTACCTTTTTTACTTGGTGCAACAAAAACCCAGTAAACCCTCTGGCTAGGAAGCATGACAGAGTTCTCATAAATGATGCTTGGCTGGATCATTTTCCTAATTCTTTTGTTGAGTTTCTTACTCCTGAATGCTCTGGTCACTCACCAACTTTGATAAATCTAAATAAGGCTTTGTTGTCTTCCCCCAAGTCTTTCAAATTCTTCAATTTTTGGACACAACATGAAGATCATTTGAAGATTGTCAAGGAATCTTGGACAGAACCCGTATCAGGGAATCCTATGTTTATTCTGCTTCTAAATTGAAGCGACTCAAAGCATGCTTGAAAAAGCTTAACTAGAAGCAATATAGTCATATATCAGTTAGAGTCAATGATAAGAAGCAAGAGTTTATAGTTGTTCAGAAAGATTTGCTCAGTCATAAAATCAATCCATATTTGATTGAAAAGGAAAAATAGATTGTGGCTGAGCTAAACAACTTAATGTTACCCGAGGAAAAGTTTTTCAAACAAAAGTCAATGATCAATTGGCTTAAAGCTGGAGATCAAAACACGAGTTTTTTTCACAAAGTGGTGAAGTCTAAGCAGTCTAGAGGAACTATCAAACTTCTGATTGGGTCGAATGGTGAAAGGTTGGAGACTAATTCAGAAATTTCAAATGAAACACTTGACTACTTCAAATCACAACTTGGCAATCCCTTATCAGGAATTCTTGACTTCCTATGGAGGCTTTAAAAAAGCTTTTGCCTTCTATCTTTGATCAAGAATATCATAAGTTGTTGAAACCTAATATAAATGAGGAGATAAGGTCAGTTTTTTTCTCCCTGATGGTTTCACAGCACATTTTTATAAAACTGCTTGATCTACTATTACTAATGATGTTACACAAGCTATTTGGTACTTCTTTAGCTCTGGTTCTATGCATAAAGCTTTAAACCTCTACTATAATAGCCTTTATTCCCAAAGTCCCAAATCGGACAAAGATAACAGAATTTAGACCAATAGCTTGTTGTAATGTGATTTATAAATGCATTACAAAGATTTTAGCTAATCGACTCAAGAAATGTTTGACTTCTATCATTAGCAAGAATCAGTCAGCTTTTATAGAAGGTAGAAGTATGCTGGAAAATGTTCTTCTTGCTCAAGAAATAGTCTCAGGCTATCATAGAAAGCATAATTGTCCTCATTGTGTCTCAAAGATAGACTAAAGAAAAGCTTTTGACTCCCTAAATTGGGATTTCATTATAAAGTGTTGCATGTTATTGGCTTACCTAAAAAATTTATTCACTGGATTTTAGCATGTATCACCTCTCTCATGTTTTTTTATAGTTGTGAATGGCAGTGTAGTTGGCTATTTTCCAGGTGCTAAAGGTGTAAGGCAAGGCGACCCACTCTCGCCTTACCTTTTTGTGATGTGTATGGAAGTCTTATCACAATTACTGAACAGGGCAGCTGCTAAAGGTGTGTTCAAATATCATACGAAATGTGACAGGATCTTTTAGACACATCTCGCCTTTGCCGATGACTTGTTTATCTTCTCGCATGGATCCAAGACTTCAATCTTAGCTATTATGTCTATTTTGCAAGATTTGTCTCTCCTTTCTAGGCTAAAGTGAACAATGCTAAGTGTGAGATTTTTTTCTGCTGGAATCACACAATAAGCATTATATGATATACACAAAATTTCAAGTTTCAAGCTCAGTAAACTGCCTGTGAGATATTTAGGAGTTCCCCTTATCGCTAGAACATTGAATACCAGAGATTGTAAACCTTTGATCGAAATCGAAAAAATAACTACTAGAATCAGTAGTTGCTCAGCGAAGCACTTCTCTTATGTTGGAAGGCTTCAACTCATACAATTTGTTCTATCAAGCATGCAAAATTTCCGGTACAGCCACTTTATTATTCCCCAAAAGGTCATAAAAAAGGTAATCCAGTTATGTTCTGTTTATTTTTGGAATGGTTCTACAGGGAAAGCCTCTGGTGCAAAAGTTGAATGGGATTCGGTGTGCAAACCCAAAGCGGAGAGAGGCCTAGGCCTTAAACATGTAAGAGAATGGAACATTGCTTGCATGTTTAAGGTCATTAGGCTCATCTCGACAGATTCTAGCTTTTTATGGGTAGCTTGGCTGATAGAATATGTTTTTAAGCATAACTCTTTTTGGACCTATCATCCCCTCCAGCACAATAAGTTGGGCATTGAAGAAACCACTACAACTTAGGCATCTTACTCAATCTACACTACAACAATTGACTGGAATTTTCAAGATTCAACATTCTTGGCAACAACTTAGAGAAAAACAGCAAAAGGTTAGCTGGGACAGACTGCTTTGGTATTCTGGTCACATTCCAAAACATGCCATTGTTGCTTGGTTAGCAATTTTAAATTTGCCTACAAAAGGATCGTCTATTAAAGTGGGGGATTGCTATAAATGATAATAATACATGTCTACTATGTAAGCAGAATCCAAAGACAAGTGGCCATCTTTTCTTTACTTGTAGTTATTCAAATGAAATCTTGTTGAATGCTCTAAAACTATGTGGTTTAAGTAGAAGGCCATTATGCTGGAATTCTGAGTTACAGTGGGGGGCAACAAAGCTAAGAGGTAAAGCTCTTATCACTCTTATTTGTAAGCTTGCCTGGAATGCAACAATTTACTTTACATGGTGTGAAAGGAATGTTAGATTGTTTGGAAAGTCAGAAAATAGTCCTTCTCAGATTTTATTGAAGATTTGAAGCCATAGTACAAATGAGACTACATAGGTTGGGAAATATTGTTGAAGATCATGTTAATCTCCAACTCTGTAAAGTTTGGGGATTTTGTGCAGACATATTTAACTACTATTTTTGTTGATAATTTTAGCTTGTACAAATGTGTAAATATTGTACAACCAAGCTTTTCCATACCTTAGCAGTTCTTTAACACTGCCCTTAGATGAATGAAGATAACATTTCATAAAAAAAAGTGTTGTCGATGAGTTTTCATTTTTCTATTGACCTAGCTTTGCGAAGAAAAAGGTGCCACCTTTGAACTGATCTAGGCCACCTATTTTCTATGAGATAACAGCACAAATTAAGAGGATAACAAGCCTTGAGTCCCCTTCTGCCAAAAAAAAAACAAACAAGCCTCGAGTCCCCTTATGATTGCACTATGATATTTAAGTCAAGTCGACAATGGGTCTACGAAGTAGTTGTTGGTCTCAACAACAATGTAGATTACAATGTATACACACAGTTGACGATTTTTCCTTAGAAAAAAAAAGAAAAAAAAATGGTAATTGTCATATACCCATTAGTACTCTATATTTGTGGGGCAAAAAACAATAATTATTGCTCGTATGTATGGTTAGAGTTACTGGATTCCAAACTTTGAGCAACCTTAGCAAGCAGGGATTCTTGTGTTCCGTTTGGTGGTTTAATTTAACGCTTATGGTACTTCTAAGATTTCTTAACCTTGTCTTGTCTCGCATTCTCTGGTTTAATCAATGTACAGATTTAATTAGCCTAAACTAATTCCTTTTGGATCGAGAGCATCCAAGGTTAAAACCTTCCTAAAAAATCATATCTGAAGGATCAAACTTGAGTTCTTAACCTTACCGTCATGGAGGACTAGAGGTCATTTATCATCTCAACCAATCATTTCTTGGTTCTTGTCCTGCCAATAGGGAATCATCACCTTTGATGATGGGAATCGATCATTGTACAACCCAATTATTTACCTCTACATGATCCATCAATTTCTCTACCTATATAAAGACAAAGCGATCACGTAAAAAGGTGAGTTTAGGACTGAATAATTGAGGTATGTAAAAATACAGTTTCTCATTAATTTAGGCTTAATTTGGAGTAGAAACTTTTAGTTTGGTCGATTGGGGCAAAACGTTTCAATATCTGTTCAATTCGGGGCAATCTATCAAATAGGGGTAAAACCTTTTGGGAAAACGCGAAAATGTTTTACCCCTATTTGACAGATCCACGAAGAGGTTATACTTCTACTTGACAGATTCCCCCAAATTGAACCGATTTTGGAACGTTTTGTCCCCAATCGACCAAATTAAAAGGTTCTACCTAGATTAGGCCTGAATTGATACATTTTGCCCTTAAGAATTAGTCTAACATATATAACCCTTTGAGTTAGTAACATATAATAATAGTTAGAAACATAATAAACCCTAAATAGTAAGTGACGTGAATAGAATACATAATAATTCATCTGCTTATTAGACAATTTAGCCTCTAAACTTGTAAGAAATTGACAAATTAACCTTTGAACTTCTAAAATTGCTAATTGCACACTTGAACTTGTAAAAATGGGACAAATTAGCCTCTTTTTCTGACAAAATTGGTTCAACTCTGTTATCAATTGAACGCAAATTAGCCATTTTTGGATGTAAATTGGTATGGCTCGTTAAACTCCATCCAATTGGCGATAGACCCATACTAATTTTCATCTAAAAAAACTAATTTGTCCCTTTTTGCAAGTTCAGGAGTATAATTGACATGTTGGAGTTAAACCAAGCCCAATAATATTATGGGTATTTTGTTATTTAATTGGGTTTAATGTTTTAATTAAGAGTTATTTTATTAAATGATTAGGGTTTTAGTATTTTCTAGTATAAATAAGGTGTTATGTCTAGGGTTTTTAGGTGAGACTCAAAGAAGCTCCAGTTTATGTGTTGTGTGTGAGGCTTGGGAATTTGCCCAAAGGATGCCTCTGGTGAAACCCCGTTAGGGTTAGTCAAAATATTGTGTTTGTGTGTTGGAGGCTCCATTAAAATTGTTTTTGTTCTTGTGAGTGAGTTTATTCAGTTAAATAAAAGTTTCGTGTGATTGGTATTTTTCTCCCCTCAATCAAATTTAAAAGTTTTTGCTCCTACAATTGGTATCAGAGCCAAGGTTACGTCCTAGGTGGTATGAAAATTTTGATTGGGGAGGAGAATAGAAACGAAGATTATAAATGCAGTTTGTGCAGGGAATCTCCATCAACTTTGATGGGAATAATTTGTTTCAAGAATGGGCTGCTAGGATGTAGAATTATCTGAAAGAGGTAGATCGTTGGGATGTTGTTGAGAAGGGGTTTGTTATACCAACTGATATGGATGCTTTGACAGAAGCACAAAAGGAAGAATTGTTATGCCTTCATTATAAAGATCATTTGGCTCTTATCTATATTCGAATGAATGTGAGTGTTGGATTGTCAGTTTTTGATGAGATTTATAATGCGAAGTCGTCAAAGGAGGCATGGCATTTTTTGATTCAAACCTATTCTGATCAAACTTGTGATATGGATGAAAAATTTGTTGATGGGAAGGAAAAGATATTTGATGAAGAAATATCTCGATTATCAAAAATCGAGGTTGAAAATCTTGACTTGTGGGATTCTAGTTTGGATGCAAAATTTTCTGCTGAAATTTTTAGATTGTCAAAAATTGATCTTGATGGTTTCTTTACAAAAGCAGTTTTTGAAGATATCGTGGTTGATATAATTGCACATGTGGTTCAAGAAGAAAATTCAATTGATGATGAGTTGGTTGAAGTTTTTAGTTTGGATCAGGTTGAAACAAAAATTGTTGATTTCTTGGGGATTGAGAAAATTTTGAAATCTGGATTTATTGGTATGGAATTTTTCGTTGAAGGAACAAACATGAAAATTTTTAATGCTGATTTCTTTCATGATGAATGGGTGAACATGGATCAATTCTATGAAACTAAGAAACAGTTTGGCAAGTTTGAAGATGAAGCAGTTCCTCATGTGAAGATGAAGATCCAATTTAACTATAAGAAGAAGATGCTACATGTTTTGAATACAGCAACAACAATTGCATTGAAGATTCAGGCGATTGATGGCATTGGTTCATGGATCATGAAGAACTTGGTTTAAGGGAGGCTATGTTGGAGTTAAACCAAGCCCAATAATATTTTGGGTATTTTGTTATTTAGTTGGGTTTAATATTTTAATTAAGAGTTATTTTATTTAGTGGGTCCATTAGGGTTTTAGTATTTTTTAGTATAAATAGGGTGTTATGTCTAGGGTTTTAGGTGAGCCTCAAAGAAGCTCCAGTTTATGTGTTGTGTGTGAGGCTTGAGAATTTGTCCAAAGGATGCTTCTGGTGAAACCCAGTTAGGGTTAGTCAAAATATTGTGTTTGTGTGTTGGAGCCTCCATTAAAATTGTTCTTTTTCTTGTGATTGAGTTTATTCAGTTAAATAAAAGTTTCTTGTGATTGGTATTTTTCTTCCGCTCAATCAAATTTAAAAGTTTTTGCTCCTACATAACAATTTTAAAAGTTTAAGTACTAATTTGTTGTTTTTTAATAATTCAAGGACAAATATGCATTAAGCCATATAATTCTCGGACTTTGCTCTACGCCCCTGCATTTTGTCACACATATTGTTCCCTCTTGATGTGTCCATCATACGTCAAGCCACATGTTATCATTTTATTGGTTCCAATACAGCAATTATAAATTTTAATTTTTCTAACCCTTAAAATAAAATTTTAATTTTAATTTGGGCTAAACTTAGTGAATTAGTTATATATTTTATTTCTAAAACCCTATAACAATATTATTAATTATGGAATTTACCCTTAAAATAAAAATAAAATTTTAATTTGGGGCTAAACTTAGTGAAATTAGTTTTGTATTTTATTTCTAAAACCCTATAACAATAAATTATTAATTTTGAAATTTAACCTTAAAATAAAAATAAAATTTTAATTTGGAGCTAAACTTAGTGAAATTAAGGCTAAACTTAATAAAAAAGAATAAAATTAGAAAAGAGAGAGAGAGAGAGAGAGAGAGAGAAAACATGTGGCCTAACCTATGATGGACACATCATGATGGAGTATTGTGTGTGACAAAATGGAGGGGCAAGAAGAATTATTCATAATTCTTCGACATACAACTAATACTTTTCGATATCTTTTTTGTCGTTTGCCTCTCTTTAAAAGTTAGCGTTTTAGAACCCCACATGTTTAAAATACTTAATATATAATTTTCAAGTTTTAAATAAAAGTAATAGAAAATATACTTTGGGACATGTTTTTTTTTCCCTTCTGGTCTCGCCATCACGGTGGCTGCTCAGGTCGAAAGATCAATTTGTACATCCAATGGCAAGAATTTTGACTTTTCTTAGAAAAAAATAAAAAAAAAATCCATATCACACCCGTTTTGCTTAAGGTTGGCTTGGTGGTAAGAAGCCTATACTTTTCCATGCACCTACCCTTATTTTAAGTTCTACTCTTCTAGATGAGGTCCCCCCCATTGGCATTCGTTCAACGTATATAGTATCATATTTGTTATTTAACTGTCTACTTGTTACTATTAGCTTTATTAATATAAAGACAAAGAGGGCATTTTCTATATTCTTCTCATCTCTATTCGTGTGGTGTTCGAATTTTCTTTTTAAGTAGCTATTAATTAATTTGGAAGTTGGAATTTGGCTTGAAAAGTTCTTACATGCAGATAAGTTACCAATTTGTTTTACGTGCATATGCCAAACTTTTGAGTTCCTCCAAGCTTATCATTTTTCCTTCGTCATTATATATATAGCATAAATTTGCAAGGAAGTTTCACAAGAACAAAAATCACCTTCGCTATAGCTTGTGCAAAGAGCGCAATGGCATCTGTTATATCCCTTTTCATTCATGAAGACTTTCATGAAGTTGTCTCTAAAATGAGCATAACCGATGCTTTTCTCTTCCTTGTAAATTCTTTGTTCCCTTGCTAATTAAGTTAAACAATAATTGGTATATTAAGTTTCAAAATTTGCTATATATTCTTATAACATTGGTTCTTTTTTTTTTTTCTTTTTTGTGTAGATTGTTCACTCGGTTGATAAGTTGGGCATATGGCATCGGCTACCGGTTTTCTTAGGGCTAATTTATTTAGCTATTCGCCGGCATCTTCACCAGGAGTACAATTTGTTGCATGTTGGTAAATCTCCGTCCGGTGTTCGGTTTAATCCTGGGGATTATCCTTACAGAACAGCTGATGGAAGATACAATGAACCATTCAATGAAGGAGCAGGCAGCCAAGGAAGCTTCTTCGGCAGGAACATTCTTCCAGTTCCTCAAAATGATAAGGTATATAACCAAAAGACATGTCAATTTTAAGGGGGCACTCCCACATATGTGCAAGCTTAATTTGTAATTAATATAATACTTTTTATTTATTCAAAAAATATAGTACTTTTTAAACATTAAACAACTTTTAATGTGACTTAATGACCATCAACTTTCACAAAACGGACATTCCTTAAACTTTTAATTTGGAATTTTCTTTTGGGAAAATTAGATATATGGTCACTTAATTTTGGATGAGTTTCTGTTTTGGTCACTTGACTATAAAAAGTAACGTTTTTGTTACATATATTTATAATATTGAATATTTAGATCAATCACATAAAATGGTGATTTAGCTATGTAACGTGGAATGTTTGATGACATTATATCATATAATGTCGTCATCATCATGTCAGGTGATATCTTAGATGATATAGCCTATCATATCTTCCAGTCACGTCCATGATAGATGATATGGATGTGTCATATGATAAGTCGATTAAGGGTTGAGTGACCAAATATTCAATTTTATAAACTCAAGTGACCAAATCGTTACTTTTCATAACTGAGTGATCAAAATAGAAACTTACCTAAAATTAAGTGACTAAATTTGTAATTTACCTTTTTCTTTTTTAAACTATTAAAATCGGGATAATTTCAGTCGTAAAAAATAATTAAATGGTTGAAAAATATGACACGTCAGTAATTTTTGGGCCACTTAATGGGGAAATCATTATCCCGATTTTGATAGTTTAGAGGGAGAAAGTTTCAATATTAAAAGGTAAAATTGTTTCGATTTTGATAATTTAATGATGAAAGTTCCAAATTAAAAGTTTAGGGGAGAGAAAATGTCCTTTTTGTTAAAGTTTAGGAGGGGAGGGGGGAATGGGCATTATGCCGTTTTAATCTTATATATGTATTTTTGGTTGGCATTATTTTTGTGTAGTTAATAAGGCCAGATCCAATGGTGGTTGCCACAAAACTTTTGGCACGAAGAAATTACAAAGACACTGGCAAGCAATTCAACATGATAGCGGCTTCTTGGATTCAATTTATGATCCATGATTGGGTCGACCATATGGAAGACACCAACCAGGTTAATTAACCATACATTATACATAATCTTAATTTTCACAAATTAGTTAATGAATATATACAATTATACTATTAAGTTTGGACAAAAATTATTTGCAGATTGAGTTGATTGCTCCTAAAGAAGTTGCCAGCAAATGTCCACTCAGCAGTTTCAAATTTTACAAGACAAAGGAGTTTCCAACTGGTTTCTATGAGATCAAATCTGGCACAAAAAACATCCGCACTCCTTGGTGGTATGAATCCAAAATCTTTAGAATATGAGTTCTTGGATCCTCCATGAACACATATATATACTACACCAATGACCAACCCATGACACCCGGAGCCGTGAGAGTTACAACAGAATTGGATATGCAACACAATTAGCCACTTATTCATTCTAAAATCCTATCACAATTAATGTCATAAAATTTGAGACTTACCCTGAAATTTGATTTTTTTTTTTAATTTGGGGTTAAACTTTATATTTGTGACTAAACTTTTACTATGGTACTCAAATGGAACAGAGTCCGTGGGAACATTTTGTTTATATGTCTGAATTGATCATATGTATTGTGTATATGAATTGTAGGGATGGAAGCGTTATATATGGTAGCAATATTATGAGGTTAGAAAAGGTGAGAACTTTCATAGATGGAAAGCTAAAGATTGCAAAAGATGGGCTGCTCGAACATGACAAGGATGGAATCCCCTTATCAGGAGATATTCGGAACAGCTGGGCTGGTGTCTCCACATTGCAAGCCCTATTCATCAAAGAGCACAATGCAGTTTGTGATGCCCTCAAGGTATTTGTAAATTCAATCTTTTGCAGGCAAATGTGTTTGGTTATATAATTAGCCAAGCAATAATTGTAATTATTACTTTTTGAATTTGAAATACTATTTAGGAGGAATATCCAGAGTTGAATGATGAAGAATTATACCACTATGGAAGGCTAGTAACTTCTGCTGTGATTGCAAAGATCCATACTATTGATTGGACCGTCGAGCTTCTCAAAACTAATACATTGCTTGCAGGGATGCGTGCTAACTGGTATAGCTATATATACGTATTATGTATACAAATGAACCATTTTGTTTATTTCATTTTTACTTGAGGTTGTTAGGGATCAAGATCTAACCACTGGAACTAAGAGTCTAGCACTCTACCACCAGGCCAAATACCCGATGACTTTTTAATTTTTGATTCATCATTGAATTTGATAAATATTTGCTTGCAGGTATGGCCTATTGGGGAAGAAATTTAAAGACAGATTTGGGCATGTTGGGGGATCTGTTTTGGGAGGTTTGGTTGGACATAGAAAGACTGTTAATCATGGTGTTCCTTACTCTTTGACTGAAGAATTCGTCAGTGTTTACCGAATGCACCCACTTCTACCAGATTCTCTCGACCTCAGGAATACCAATGTGGCACCAGAGGCCAACAAATCTCCACCTTTACTTGAGAAGTAAGTTGTATTTATGGTCACCGAGATTAATTTAGTGTTTTTCTGTATATTCAGCCTAGCCTATAATATTGGGTTTTGAATTTCTACTGAATGCAGGATTCCCATGCAAGATCTGATAGGGCACAAAGGAGAGAAGACTTTATCAGGAATTGGGTTCATCGGTCAAATTGTTTCAATGGGGCATCAGGCTTGTGGTGCCCTAGAGCTTTGGAACTATCCTTCATTTCTTCGAGACCTTATAACCCAAGATATTGATGGCAAAGACAGGCCTGACCATGTGGACTTGGCTGCTCTTGAAAGTGAGTTTTCCAATATCACTTCCCACATATATATACATGATTATCTTTAAACTGAAAATTTTATATAATCACAAAATTTAATTTGGAATTTTTATCATTTCTGTAGTCTATAGGGACAGGGAGAGAAAAGTTGCAAGGTATAATCAATTTCGTAGGGCTCTGCTACTAATACCAATCTCCAGATGGGAAGATTTGACCGATGATAAAGAGGTAATTCAAACTCTTAATGAAGTTTATGCTGACAATGTTGAAGAGCTGGATTTGTTGGTGGGGCTTATGGCAGAGAAGAAGATCAAGGGTTTTGCCATTAGTGAGACTGCTTTCGTCGTATTCCTACTAATGGCTACCAGGTAAATTAACCCCAAAATTAGTTTTCCTCAAAATTACATGTAGACTTCTCTTTTCATGGTAATAGGAGTAATTAATAGAGATAATTAATGAAATGGGGTTTTTGAATAATGTTAATTTTGATGTGATATATATAGGAGGCTTGAAGCAGACAGGTTTTTCACAAGCAATTTCAATGAGGAGACATACACAAAAAAGGGGTTTGAATGGGTGAACAAAACAGAGAGCTTGAAAGATGTGTTGGACCGTCATTACCCACAAATAACAAAGAAATGGATGAACTCAAGCAGTGCATTTTCTGTTTGGGATTCTCCTCCAAATGCTCCCAATTTTATCCCTCTCTATCTTCGCCTTCCCTCTTGAAGATCTCAACACCAATTAGACACTAACTCACTCTAAAAGAGTTAGTTTAGAATAAAGGGTGTTGTTGGTAATTGATAATTCTGTTGTATTTCATGCTGCGATGTGTATCAATAAAAATCTTTATTTTCTAGTACTAAACATTCTACTAGTAGTTTTTATTCTGGTATTTGAAAAGATTAGTCTTCAAAGTTGATTTAAAAGGGCAAAGAAAAAGTAATTTACTACGTATTTCTATTCTAATATATCTCTAGTTGATTTAAAATTAAGACCAGTTCCTTTTCCGAATGAAATACTGTATATACATAGAAAAAATTTCCCATTGTTATGACTTAGAGCTTATTCAATATACGTTCATGCATAACTTCCATACCAAGGTTAGCGCGTTTAATAATATCAACCCATGTTCCACCATATATAAAAAAAAATAATAATAATATCAACCCATGATTTGTTGAAATTAAAGGCAGACTTGTCGAAATTTTTCAAAATTTGAGTAGTCTTTTCTAACTTCCCTTTTACGCCTTAACCCATTCAAATTGCAAGATGATTCACATTTCTAATTTTACAAGGACAGAAACAGGGGATTTCAAAATTTCTATCATTGCAAAAATGGCATTTATGAATCTGTTCCTTCTCCTTGTTCTTCCTCTAAGCTTGATACTAAACACCACAAATGCTCAACCAAGAAATAATTCAACCATGATCAGGCCAGGTTCTTCTCTTTCACCCAACAACAACTCACAATATTGGGTTTCCGAGTCTGGCCAGTTTGCCTTTGGTTTCTATCCAAATGGAAATGGCTTTTCTGTGGGCATCTGGTTTGCAAAACTAAGCCAGAAAACACTTGTCTGGACAGCAAACCGAGATGACCCTCCGTTCCAAAGCGATGCCAAATTGTTTTTGAGCACTGAAGGTAGGCTTATTGTGCAAATAAAGCAAGGCCAAGAAGTCTCCATTGCAAATGCTCCTCAGTTTGCAGCCTCAGCCTCCATGCTCGACTCTGGTAACTTTGTTCTCTACAATTCAAGCTCGGGGATCATATGGCAGAGTTTCGACTTCCCGACGGATACCATTTTGCCTGGTCAGCGTTTAGTGCCGCTTAGTAAGCTGGTTTCAAGTGTTTCCGAGACCAATCATGCAAGTGGGACATTTATGATCATTATGCAATCAGATGGGAACCTAGTACAATACCCAGTGAATGCAGTGAGAAAGGAAAAGGAATATGCTTACTGGAATACTCAGACACAAGGTCCTGGAAATGGGGTGACTCTAAATCTTGACAGCAATGGTCTCCTTTACCTGCTAAACGCCACTAAGTTCAACATAAAGACCATTTCTGGCAGTGTTAGTGTCTCTGCAGCAGGTAATCCCATCTATCGTGCAACCATCGATGTGGATGGAATTTTTCGACTGTATTCCTTTAGATTCAATCAATCAACTGATTGGTCCATGGCGTGGGCATCTTCTGCTAATAAATGTGATCCTATAGGCTTGTGCGGCGTGAATAGTTACTGCACTTTGATGGATGAAGATCCTGTCTGTCAATGTCTTCCAGGTTTTGATTTCATTGACAAAACACAGGACTCCGGATGCCACAGAAGTTACGGTGTAGATGCCTGCACCGGAAAGAACAATGGGCTGACTTCTAACTTTTCAGAACTGGTCAGTTTATTATGGGGGGAAGATGATGCGTATGCCAGTTTCTCACCAATGACAAAAGATGATTGCACACAAGAATGCTCTAAAGACTGCAACTGTGAAGCTGCCTTTTATGAAAACCAATCCTGCAAAAAGCTGACAATGCCTTTAAGATTTGGGAGACGAGAATTAAGTAGACCAGCCATAACTTTTGTGAAGATCATTGGTGTTGATCATGTTGGGGCTGTTCCTCCTCCTACGCCAAAAGTAGGGGAAACAAAACAGAGGAAGCTTCGTCTGGACATCATAATTATTAGCATTGCTTTGGCATTTCTTGTTGTAATATCCCTCGGTGTTATTATATATAGGCATCGCCTTGGAGGAAAGAAACATATTTCACCTCTAGAAAGTAATGGCTTTGCTGAAGATGTTACTTTGAGATCATTTACATATGAAGAGCTCAGAATTGCTTCAAATGATTTCACTCAAGAGATTGGAAGAGGATCATGTGGGGCAGTTTTCAAAGGGGCCATGTCTAATGGTACCAGAAATGTGGCAATCAAGAGACTAGAAAAAGTTCTAACAGAAGGGCAAAGGGAATTCAAGAATGAAATGAAAATAATCGGGAAAACACATCACAAGAACCTAGTGAAGTTGCTCGGTTACTGCCATGAAGATGGTAATATGCTTCTGGTGTATGAGTACATGAGCCATGGCTCGCTTGCAGATTTTTTCTTCAAAGCAAGATTGAAGACAGATTGGGAAGGAAGAATCGAAATAGCATTGGATATAGCAAGGGGAATTCTCTACTTGCACGAAGAGTGTGAAACTCAAATAATTCATTGTGACATCAAACCTGAAAACATACTCATGGATGACAATGGATGCGCCAAGATTGCGGATTTTGGCCTGGCCAAACTATTGATGGCTAACCAAACCAAGACATATACAGGAATCAGAGGAACAAGGGGGTACGTTGCCCCTGAATGGTGGCACCAAAACTCCTTCATAACTTCAAAAGTGGACGTATTTAGCTTCGGGATTGTGTTGCTTGAGATCATTTGTCGTCGGAGGAGCATAGACATGAATGCAGCAGAGGATGAAGCAATTCTCGCCTACTTTGTCTACGATTGTTTCATGGCTAGAGAATTGGAGAAGCTGGTAAAGGGTACTGAAGAAGTTGAAATGGAAATGCTAGAGAGGATTGTTAAAGTGGGATTATGGTGCATCCAGGATGACCCAAAGTTGAGACCATCAATGAAGAAGGTTGTTCAAATGCTTGAAGGGACAATTGACATATTGGTTCCTTCTTGTCGTCCAAGTTCCTTTGCAAGTTCCAGTTATTAGTTACAAGCTGTTCGAGTTGGTTGCAAAACCAACAAGGAAGTTGTTGTAGATATTGTGCTCGGAATTTCAGTTTAATTATTTTTGTTATTTCTTTGGAGTTTTCTGCAGCATGTTTGATCCAATGAGATAGCTTTTCTTTGTTGTCAAGAGTTTGTCTATTAAGAACATATTGAGTTGGTTGATGTCTAGCTAAGGTTAATTACTTAACAGACTTGAAGTTTGTTGCCATAGGCAACTTATGTGTATAAATACATGTTTTGCTCAATGAGAAATTATGTTCTTGCCCCAATTTGAGTTTATCTTGTGTTTCTCCTTTTTAGTTTCTATTTTAGTCTCTTGTTAAGGCTAAGTCTCTTTGTGTTCTAAATCCTTAACAAGCAAATTTTGCCACTGATGGAAAGATTACCTATACATTGAGCTTAATTAATTTTGCCATTTGTTTTGGTTTCTTTTGAGTTCTTCTAAATTATCTGCAATATATGCTATGAGCATTTGGGAATCTGCCAAGTTACTGCATATGCATTGAGTTCCTTTTTAGAAACTTAAAAATAAAATAAATAAATAAATAAATAAATAAAGATGAACCTATTACCTAAGACTTAAATTCATTTAATTATCATTTGTGGTTTCTCTTTTATTTTTACACATGGAAAAAATAGAGCAAAAGTAGCATCTAATTGGAGCCATAAACTACATCATTTTCATCATATGGATTTACCTGTAAGTTTATAAGTAATTAATTAATTAATACAAATAAAAAAAAGAATTCTACACACCCAAACTTTGTTGCATGCACTGCTGATGGATTTTTTCCGGATAAAAATCCTCTCCCCTCATTTTTTGTGCTCCATCGTGCCCCATCCACCAAATAATGACACGTGTCCTTTTTCAGTTTTTAATGTTATTCCTTGTTTGTCTAGTTAAATTAAATTTTATATTTTCATTCTAAAACCCTATGGGGAATGTATTAAAATTTAAGACTAACCCTTATATATAATTATTTGTTGTTAATTTGGGGCTAAACTTGGTTTTAATTGGGATTTTTACTATTTATTAAAACTCGAAAACAAACAAGGTATAATACTAAGAACACGTGACATAATTTGGTGGATGGGGCACAAAAAATGAGGGGAGAGGATTTTAATCCATTTTTTCCCCTTGCGTGTACGCTGTGTGTTTGCCTTATAAACGTTGACCCGATAGGAATTCCCTACTAAGTTAACAATGAGAAATGTTCGGCAGAAATATTTGGCAGAAAGGCAACTTTTCCCTCCATGTTCCCCATAATTTTGCCTTTAAAGAGTATTCTACCTAGAAAAACCTTTAAGGTTGCGTTTGGTTTGTGGTATTTTAGATATCATCTGGGAATGTCATTCCCACCTCTTTCCTGGGAATGTTATTTTAGTGGAAAAATGTATATTTTTTGTTTTTGTGAGAATCAGATTACCATGTTTGATTAACGTCAAAATCTGACATTCTCAAGGTGTGCAAAGTACAACCTTACCCCCAAGCTTACATTCCAAAAATTTGGTAAGGTTAAATAGTTAATAAGCCATTAAAATTTGAGGGTACAAGAGAAAAGTCATTAAAATTTGAGGATATAAGAGGAAAGTCAAGATAAAAATAGTAACACTTTCCTAGGAAATTTAACTTTCCCACCCCAAACATGGGAAAGTTATTCCCTCTACCTAACTTACCCCACTTTCCCACTACATTCCACGAACCAAACGCAACCTAAATGAAAAAAACACAAGAGGTTACTATATATTCTTAGATATATATAAATTACTCTTGTCATGTGATCTATGGTCATGGTCTCTCAATCAATATCAATATTCACTATAATATTTCCCAATATTTTGATTCAAACATAAGGAAAAGGCAAAGAAGCTTACTAACTAGCTAGGTTTGTTCAAAAAATGTCTTTCCCAATATTTTGATTCAAGGCAAAGAAAAGGGGAAGGAGGGAATGACGGTGTTGATTGAGATTGTGATATTTTTGAGCCAACAAATTAATTTCTTTGTCTTATTAGTTTTTTAGTCCAAGTCAAAAAAGCATTAGTCCCATAAATTTGATGCGTCTACTTTGTTGAAAATCTGATTTTGGTTTCAAACCAAGAATACTTTTCTTCTATCAAATTACTGTTGACTTGGAGCCTTGATATTATAGACCAGGCGAAATTTGAGTATTCTTTCTAACTTGTCTTTAACGCCATAATGCCTTCAAATTACAAGGAGAAAGACAGAGACCTCAAAATTTCCATCATCCCATAGTAATAATGGCAACGATGAATCTGTTTCTTCTTCTTGTTCTTCCTCTAAGTTTGAGACTAAACACCATAAATGCTCAACCAAGAAACAACTCAAGCATCATCAGGCCAGGTTCTTCTCTTTCACCCAACAACAACTCACATTGGCTTTCCGAGTCAGGCCAATTTGCCTTTGGTTTCTATCCAAACGGAAATGGCTTTTCAGTAGGCATCTGGTTTGCAAAACTAAGCCAGAAAACACTTGTTTGGACAGCAAACCGAGATGACCCTCCATTCCAAAGCGATGCCAAATTGCTTTTGAGCACTGAAGGTAGGCTCATCGTGCAAATAAAGCAAGGCCAAGAAGTCTTCATTGCAGATGCTCCTCAGTTAGCAGCTTCTGCCTCCATGCTTGAATCTGGTAACTTTGTTCTCTACAATTCAAGCTTCGGAATCATATGGCAGAGTTTCGACTTCCCGACAGACACCATTTTGCCTGGTCAGCGTCTGGCGCCACCCCAACAACTGGTTTCAAGTGTTTCGAAGACAAATCATGCAAGTGGAAAATTTCTGATTGTTATGCAACCTGATGGGAACCTAGTGCAATACCCAGTGGATGCAGTGAGACATGAAAACGAATATGCTTACTGGCATACTCATACATATGGTTCTGGAAATGGGGTGACTCTAAATCTTGACCGCAATGGTCTCCTTTTCCTGCTAAACGCCACTAATTCCATCATAAAGACCATTTCTGGCAGTGTTAATGTCTCTGCAGCAGGTAATCCCATCTATCGTGCAACCATCGATGTGGATGGAATTTTTCGACTGTATTCCTTTAGATTCAATCAATCAACTGATTGGTCCATCGCGTGGGCATCTTCTGCTAATAAATGTGATCCTATAGGCTTCTGCGGCGTGAATAGTTACTGCACTTTGATGGATGAAGATCCTGTCTGTCAATGTCTTCCAGGTTTTGATTTCATTGACAAAACACAGAAGGACTCGGGATGCCACAGAAGTTACGGTGTAGATGCCTGCACCGGAAAGAACAATGGGCTGACTTCTAACTTTTCAGAACTGGTCAGTTTATCCTGGGGGGAAGATGATGCGTATGCCAGTTTCTCACCAATGACAAAAGATGATTGCACACAAGAATGCTCTAAAGACTGCAACTGTGAAGCTGCCTTTTATGAAAACCAATCCTGCAAAAAGCTGACAATGCCTTTAAGATTTGGGAGACGAGAATCAAGTAGACAAGCCATAACTTTTGTGAAGATCATTGGTATTGATCATGTTGTGGCTGTTCCTCCTCCTACGGAAAAAGTAGGGGAAACAAAACAGAGGAAGCTTCGTCTGGACATCATAATCATTAGCATTGCCTTGGCGTTTGTGACCCTTTCATTTATCATTGTGGTTACACTTGGCCTTTTTAAATACAGGTCTCGAGTTCAAGATTACGAGAAGGTTATGAATGGCAATGGGGGAAGCACCGGATCAGTTGTTGAAGATGTTACTTTGAGATCATTCACATTCGACGAACTCAAAGAAGCAACCAACAATTTCGTCGATGAAATTGGGAAAGGAGCTTACGGAACAGTTTTCAGAGGGGTTATATCAGACGGAAAGAGAATCGTAGCCATCAAGAGGCTGGAAAAAGTTGTGGCCGAAGGCGAAAGAGACTTCAAGAACGAAATGAAAGCAATTGGGAAAACTCATCACAAGAATCTTGTGCAATTGCTTGGTTACTGCTACGATGGAACCAATAGGCTTTTGGTTTACGAGTTCATGAAGAATGGTTCACTTGCAGATTTCCTCTTCAAATCAAACTTAAAGGTGAATTGGGAAGGAAGAATTGCAATAGCATTGAACATAGCCAGAGGAATTTTCTATCTTCATGAAGAATGTGAAACTCAGATCATTCATTGTGACATCAAACCTGAAAACATCCTAATGGACGACAAAGGGAACGCGAAAATCGCAGATTTTGGCCTAGCAAAGCTACTTATGCCTAACCAAACAAAAACATACACTGGAATCAGAGGAACAAGGGGATATGTTGGCCCTGAATGGCACCGAAACTTGCCTATAACAGTTAAAGCAGATGTTTATAGCTTCGGAATCATGCTGTTTGAGATCATTTGTTGTCGAAGGAGTGTTGAGGCTGATGTTCCTGAGAATGAAGCTGTTCTTGCATATTGGGTCTATGATTGTTTCAAGGCTAATCAAGTGGAAAAGCTGGTCCAAAATGAAGAAGTGGAAAAGAGTAAGCTTGAGAGGATGGTTAAGGTGGGACTATGGTGCACCCAAGATGAACCATCATCTCGACCATCGATGAAAAGGGTTATTTTGATGTTAGAAGGGACTGTAAATATACCAGACCCTCCACTTCTTAGTTCTTTTGTTATTTCCCCTTAGGCCTTAGTAATATATTTGATTAGATTAGATTGTTGTTAGCCTCATTCGATTAGCACTTTTTAAATAACCAAAGGATCGAAAATTTGGGCTTGATAAGTTTTCTAAATTTTGAGATTAGCCTAGACCTAATATCATTTTTCTACTTCTCTAATGGTTTGTTGATGCGAGTCGAATTCGAATTTTTTCCTGGTTTGAGTTATTTGCGAATATAAAGGTATGTATTAATTTGGAAGGGAATTTGTTATAATAAAGCCTTACAACATTCTAAAAGAAATATTTTGTTAGGATTTTGACCCAATTCATAATTAGATTTGAATTATGATTTTTCAAGAGTTTTTTGATTGGTGGACAAGAATCCTAATAGGAAAGGGATTCTTGAAGTCCAAGTTTGTGTTAGTATAAATAAACAGTTTCTGTTTAGATTTTTGTGTGTCAGATAGAAAGAGTTATATTGTTGTGAGAAAAAGTTAAGATAGTTTTAGGTTGTTATGAGAGAATCACTCATGTTAGGTTGATTAGATTGAGAGTTTGCTAGAGAGATTGTTATGATTGTTGATTGTAATTGATTGATTTGATAGTGCAGATTTGTGGCATAGGTCCACACGAAAATTTTGCTTTGTTGTTTCCGCTTTAATTATTTGTTTGGTTAATTCCTGGGATATCCGAAAGTTATAACATTGTTAGGATTTTGACTCAAATCCTAGTTAGATTTGGATTGGGATTTTTTAGACTTATTGCTTGGTGGACAAAAAGACTTGGTAAACAAGAATCCTAGTAGGAAATGGATTCTTGGAGGCCAAGTTTATGTTAGTATAAATAGAGAGTTTCTCTATAGTTTTTTGTATGTTTGGAGAAAAGATGTAGTCTAAGGATTAGATTTGGGTGGAGACACCCCATAGGATAAAAGGATGGTCATCATGGGTGTGTGTGTGTGATTGTTTGGTTTGGTAGATGTGATAGATTGGTTTGTAGAGACCGAGCGAGAGTGCTCAAGATTGTTTGGGTTTGTTTTTAGATTGATTGTTAGATTAAGTTGAGAGATTGAGTGAGAGTTATTGATAATTATGTGTTGATGTAATTTTCTATAACTAGTGGATTTCTCTTCTCCTCCGTGGATGTAGGCAAGTTCAATGCCGAACCACATAAATTCTTCTATCTTGTGTGGATGATTTATTGTTTTAGTTGTTTCCGCTTGCATGATTAATTTGATAGATTTTGGTTTGAAATATCCGGGTTACAACATATTTTAAGCCATTTAGAGACAGAACTGGATTATACAATGACATTATTTCTCATCATGTAAACTTTATGTTATATTCAAGACTTGAATAACTTCTAGTTGCTCCCTTCTTCAAGTTTTCTCCTCTTGAGAAGCAAGTAGCTAGCTTCCATCCACCTTCAAGGAAAATATAAACATATAGTTTTTTATCGAACGTTTATATTCCATTTCTATTCAATAGACAGAAGAAAGATGAAAGCAAAATGAAATTAATTAACTATGGACTAATACTATTTGTTACTAACTTGTGGCTTATCAGAGTTCTTGGTTATGGGAGTTTTTTCTTGATACTCCACCATGAACAATGATCTTTTCCTGAGGCCTTGAATTCCTGAAATACAAAACTTTTTAAGCCCAAAAATATGCTTAAAAATGAGGCATTCTAACACAAAAATAAAGAACTTGAAAACGGTGAATTACTCCCTCTTCCTTGCATCCTCTCTTTTTGTTTCTGAAAATGGAGTTCTGATTGCTATGATCAATTGGCTGCAGTACTCTGAGATATAAATAGGCCAAAAAATTCTATATTGTGATGTAAGATTGTAAGAATATGACGGAAATCCCCTGCCTCAAGTTTTCTGCCCTACTTCATGCCCCATTCACCGAATCATGCCACATGTCCCTTGTGTTATATCTTGTTTGTTTTTAAGTTTTAACAAGTAATATTTATACAAGAAAATAAAATAAGAAACCCACATAAACACCAGGTTTAGCCCCAAATTAACAATAAATAATTATATATAAGGGTTAGTCCTAAATTTTAATACATTCTCATAGGGTTTTAGAATGAAAATATAAAATTTAATTTAATTAGGCAAATAATGTCCCTTGTGTTATACTTCATGCCCCATTCACCAAATCATGCCACATGTCCTTTGTGTTATACCTTATTTGTTTTTAACTTTTAACAAGTAATATTTATACAAGAAAATAAAATAAGAAACCCACATAAATACCAGATTTAGCCCCAAATTAACAATAAATAATTATATACAAGTAGGACGGCATGCGCTTGCGCTGCAGTCATCTTCTTATTAGGGTTATATTTTTTTGTAGTTGTTTAAGTCTATTAGTAAGAAGATATTGCAATGGTTGTACGTTAATCAGTTAGGAGAAACTCATAAATCCAAACAAATAATTCACATATATAAAGCAAATCGCATGACCACTCTTTCATTCTAAAAGTGCATTACCTAAATTCTACTTCATCTCTAGGTAATTTATCAAAATAAATCAAAATAAAACTAATATTCTTCTCCTCCATCTCTTGATAATTCATCAAAATAAATCTAATATTAATTGTTGTTTGAAATGTATGTTGATTATCTAAAAAAACATCGTACGCTGCGGCCATTTTTTAATCTTGATTGCAATTGTTAAATTAATGAACTCGGGTAGGTGCAAGAATTTGCCTTCTGCATAAGGAATGCCCTGATTTTTTGTAGTCAAGGAGCATGTATAGTTGTCGTAGGAAAATTGAATTAGTTGAGAGAATTTGCAGGAGCATATGTAATTTACAGAATGCATCACAAAATGATTGTACTTAACATTGGCTAACTGTGCATTTGGAAATGTGGAAATATACTAAACATAAGCAACTAATAGAAACCTCAATAAAAAGGAAGTCGAATAAAAGTTAAAAAAACTTTTTGTAAAATAAAAGAGAAATAAGGAAATGTTAAATTTAAGTATCAAATAATATAATCAACAAATAAATCCAGATTTTTTTACCTCAAAATGTTGCGGTGAGAAGTGAAAGTTCTCCACTTTAGTTATGTCATCCTAAGGCGCTGCTAAATTAAATGGAAGGATTTTATCAACGTCCACCTAAAAATTTTAGGAAACAAAACGGAGTCCATGTGAAACTAATTCAGAGAAATATTATGGAAGAAAAAACTCACCCAAATAAAAATGAAGACGAAAGGAAAACAGAATTGGAATTTCAATAGTTTACCCATGAATCAACCATTATTGCATATACATTTATAGCACCAATCCTTTGGAATTCCGGCAGAGGAGTTGAACTGGTAAATCCTAATATCCACGCACAATTAATTATATAATTAATTAAAACACACTTAATCATAAATATAGAAATAGTAAATTACAAAAAAGGACAGTAGGAAAAGTAAGGGAGGAAATTCATCGAGGGCCTTTTTAGTCACCTGAAAAGTGTGAAAAGACCAAAAAAAGCCAAAAGGAGGCACCACATTAATCTTCAATTTGGCCTTTAAGTAATTTTCATTGTCACTAAAAATAATATATAGTATATATAAGGGTTAGTCCTAAATTTTAATACATTCTCATAGGGTTTTAGAATGAAAATATAAAATTTAATTTAATTAGGCAAATAAGGAATAACATTAAAAATTGAAAAGGGACGTGTGTCATTATTTGATGGATGAGGCACAAGTGAGGCACCAAAATTGGGGCAGAGGATTTTCGTTCGACCAAAAAACATTTCTTTTCTAAAATTAGCTAATTTTTTTTTGGCCAGATAAAATTAGCTAATTAG
This sequence comes from Corchorus olitorius, assembly GCA_001974825.2. NCBI lineage: Eukaryota > Viridiplantae > Streptophyta > Magnoliopsida > Malvales > Malvaceae > Corchorus > Corchorus olitorius. The sequence goes on along the minus strand of AWUE01020927.1, from coordinate 73,497 downwards.
CATTTCTGAGATTTTCAAAACGTTTCCTATCTTGGCCAACTTGATGGCCAAGCAATTTACCATCCTTGAACATGACTGCAAAATCGAATGAAATTATAACCTTTTTGCATCAATTCAAATGTATGCATTGTATTGTATGCAGAAGGCAAGAAACTTGTCAAAAATGTCAAAGTTTATTCTCCACATATATTTTTCCTTTGTCAAGGAAAAAATACAATTTTCTTTCCTTCATAGACCATTTTCCCAATTGAAATGATCTAAGTTATACAATTTTAATGATTCCTTTTTATTTGTTTTCCTCATTGTTATTTCTAAAAGTGGTAATGGGCCTTGGACCATTTTCCCAATTCATGATAAGACTATTTATTTTCTAACATGCAGTAAGGGTTAGGTAACGTATCAATAAAAAAACCTTATTTTCTAGTGTTGAATAAGCTAATTTATATATAACTTTTTTAAAAAAAAAAACCCATTGAAATGAAATTAAGAGTTCATATTTCTTTGAGAAATTGAATTTGTCATTTCATAATTTTACTTATGTTGACCCTAAACCAACAAGTCTCATATGATTAAACTCACACGCACATACAATCACACAATAGCAATACTATTATGAGGCCAAATGACCTCTTGCATCATAAAGGAGTTTACAGAGAATGAGGAGATTTAAACTCAAGAACTCCTTTAAATGAAATTTCAATTTTTTTTTTTGAGAGGAAATGAATTTCAATTTTTAATCATCTAATTTTCCAATTTCCACCTTGTGTTATTTTCTACGTCATCAGTCATCACTTATGTTTGCCGGCTGTGGATGTAGCCCATGAAAGGATTGGACTTGGACTTGCCGTATTTCAATCAAGCAAGCAATTTGGTAAAGCAACTAGGTTCACATTTTGGGCCAATTTGGTCTCATGTTATAGTAATATATACTTTAGGACATGTCTAAATTGAATCTTTAGCTTTAATCGAATTCGAATGCATAAAGAAATGAAGAAAAAAAATATTTACGGCTTACGCCAACAAACTTGAATGGAACATTTAAGCCCACAAATTTTGGTATTTTCCCCTTTATTTTTCTTGACTAGTTTTGTGTAAATGGAGAATTCCATTTAGGTGTATTGGAAGACAAACTGATCACTGGTTGGTGGTATACTAAAGATTCATCAACAATTGGTGTAATGTTCAACATTTGGTGTAATGGTATCTTTAATTGGTGTAATGAAAAGTTAAGGAAAATTAATGAGTTTCCATGTGGAACTAAATCCAAAGCCGTAAAGAGGATGTCTATAAAAAGCTGAAATTGAGTTTTTTCTTTCTTTTTTTTTATGGTATATAGCACCACCGTCAGTCAATTTCTGAATCACGGAAGAATATGATGAAGGTCTGATGGTGTTAACTGCTCTGTTGTAATTATATAAACTAATGGACAAATTTATTATTATGAATTCCAACACACTCAAAATCAGCTCTTTGTTTTTTTTTTTAAATTAAAAGGGATATTTTTGATATTACCTCTGAGCAAAAATAACTCATTACACTTAAAAGTGATAAGAATTATCATTACACCAAATAATGACAATTTTTCACTATACCACCATTCGTTGATTACTTTGAAATTAATACACCTAAGTGGAATTCTCCCAAAATTATAAATAATGAATATTATTCAATTTTGACAAAAATCCAAAAATTAATAAAGCAAAACTAAAATTTTAAGATTCCTCCCAGCCATCTATTTATGGCATAAAATATAAAATAAAATAGATAAAAATGGAAGGGAATCAGAATTAGAACCAGAATTTGAGCTTCAGCCATCATAACTTATTGACTTCAAAGTTCAAACTGAATGAGACTTTCCTTTCAAATATTTTAAAAGGAAAATCTTCCAACTTACAAACTATATTTCCAAATTTTATAAGTGTTTGGTTTGGTATAACCCCCAAGAAAAAGTAGGAAAAAAATTTACAAAAACAAAGTTGAAAAATGAAAATTACTATACTACTCTATAAACTGCCTCTTTCTTAAAAGTAAAATTGGGTTTTACTCTCCAGTTTCACTGTGAAATTGCCAAAGAAATCAGACTCCTTTGCTCTGCTCTCTCCAAAATCCCATACAAAAAGTTCCTCTTTTAATTCTGTCTTTGAAAAACACATAAAAATCTCCTTTCTTTTTTCATTTTCACATATTTTTCTTCCTCTTTGGCCTTGACAACGCCAAATCTAATCTGGTTCTAATCTGGGTGTATTTCGTTCCTCATGTTCTTTCTAGGGTTTTGAATTGTTTTTCCCTTTCTGGGGCTACTTCCAATTCTTCTTCAAGTTCCAATTTTCATCATCTGGGTACTCTTAGATCTCCTTTTTACAATTTGGGTTCATTTTATTTTCCTCGAAGTTTCAATGTCACAAGGTTTTTCAATTGAGCTTTACTTTGATCCCGCTCTTGAAAACCAAGTCTTGAAAGCTTGGAATGTTTTGGCACGTCGCCAAATCAGCACTCAGTTAATTGAAATTGAGTCAAGGCCTCACATTACTCTCTTTTCGAGCCCTTTTCTTGACCCTGCCAAGCTTGAATCTGTTGTAAAGTCCTTTGCTTCTAAGCAAGAACCTTTATCTCTGTCTTTTTCTTCAATTGGGACTTTCCCAAATGAAAAGAATGTTCTCTTTCTCGCACCAGCTCCAACAATGGCCCTCCTTCAATTCCAGGCTCAGTTATGTGAGGCAATTAAAAAAGAAGGGATTGAAATTGGAGAAGAGTTTAAAGCTGATGCTTGGATTCCTTACTGTGCTGTAGCTCAAGAAGTGCCAAAAACAAGAATGGCCGAGGCTTTTTGTGTTTTGAGAGATTTGAAGTTGCCTGTTTCTGGTTACGCAATGGATATTGGGTTGGTGGAGTTTTCCCCTGTTCGTGAACATTTCTCATTTGGACTTGGGAATACGGTGGAGGCATGAATTTGGAAGGGTCATTATGACAGCGTTAGTTTTTTGCCTTTTGTTACAGTTTCAAAATGTGTTTACATGATGTGCTTCTAATGTAGATTTTATAATTGGTTATGGTGAATTCTTAGTTGCAACTCAATCTTTCTTTTTACTGGTCATTTTGAAGTTTATTTGTTTATCCTATCTTTTCTGGCCTGCATTTTTTGTTGAGGGTATGTTTTAGAACTACATAATTAGATTCTTTATTGAATGGGGTTAAACATGGATTGGCCAAAAGCCTCTTATCAATCCTTTCAATACCTTTTGTCCTGCCTTATTGGTCTTGTATAGTGTGCTTAAGTTTCATCATCTTGGAAATGCTTAATTTTGACTACTGTTTGTCAAAATGATCTTCTTGATTATCATGCTGAGTGAAAATTTGTTTAGACTCCTGCTAATCTGTAATGAGAATGAAAAATCCTCTTAGTTGGCTTGGATTGCTTCAGAGTTTTGTGTTGTGATGTTTAACAATAAATGAATTAGTGGTTTGATCGTGTTGCTTGTTGCGTTCCTTGTGCTGCTTTTTTTTGCTTATTTTAGAATTCTGACCACTTCTAGGCCACTTCTTTATGAAATCGATGAATATTAGTATTTGTCATTCATGCATGTTAGTAGTTCATTAGTCTATGTCATTGTAACGTTGTTTGTCAGCAACAGTGATTAAAGCCCAATTGAAGATAGCAAAGGATAAGTAGCTTTGGCAATGTTAGGATCTTTGCTTACACGATTGAATGCAGGATATTTATAAATTTTGTTCAGTGATTTTATTGAATTTAGCTCATAGTGGAGTTTAACTTCCAGTTTAGAGTAATGATGGTATGGCTAGTACAAACATCCTTCCTGACATGTGTAACTCTGATGCAGGATCATCTACCACCCATGACCCATCTATTTGTTGACTGGTGCAACTATCACACTTTTAATGGAAACATTTGAAGTCACTTGCAGAGTGACACAACTTGTTATAGACTTCGTATGGGAGTCTTAACCTTTTTTTCTTGAAAAGTAGGATTATCATTCTTACTATATATGTTAAAATCACAATATTAAATAATGAAAGTCTGAGTTGAATTTAGTCGTTTTGCCCAAACATGCCTTACAAATTAATATGACTTGATCTGTTTGAATGGATGGTTATCATTGTTTTGTGGCACGCAACCAGCCAATTTACTATATTTCTTGCTGTATCTTGATACTGTTTTTGGACCCAGACAGTCTGATTTACAGAGATTATAGTTCCACTCCATCATGCAGTGTTCATGGGGTTCATTTCAAGTCTTTCACATTTACTTTCTGTCCTGACAGCAAAGTTCTTAATTACTCTTAACCTGTCTTAGCATTTAGCAGGAGCTAAGGAATACCCTTTCTTTGTTGCAAGATTTTGGTTGCCTTTGTTATGCTTTGGGTTCCCAATATTGATAAAACAAATAGTTTAAGTGTTGCATTTTCTTTTGTTCTCCTTAAATGTTTCTGTAAATTGATTCTTTTCCCACATCATCTTACAAAGGACCCCCTTGACATTTTTACTTTTGTTTTTGGGGGCTTCTGCACCCTCATTTTCAAGTTCCTTTTCTGTCTTCTAATATGATTCTGGAATAACTAGTGCCTCACACCTTGTTTGCACATTACTTGTGTTTGACACTAAATCACCAGGATCCAGCTAGTTAGAGATTTTAACAAGAAATCCCGTTTATGATTTATACGTTTCTTTGGCAACATTTTCAAGTTCCACATTTTCTCCTCCCTCTTCTGTATTGGGTCCAGCACAATGGAGAACTAGGAAAAGTCTTGTAGTTTGGTATGATTGCAGAATGTTAAAGTTTCATCAAGTAGGCAAAGGGCCCCTATTGTTTGAACTTAATTGTAGATTTCTGTGTATTGAGTGTTGAATAATGAATATTGCTGCTGTCATCATTACAACACAAGGCAGAGATTGAAACAATCTAGCTATGCAGGATCAATGATTTGCTTGCAATTACAGGGAAAATAAATATATGTTAATATATTCTATCTGTTAAAAAAATTGCATCTATTGCCCATAAAAAATATTTATGCCCAGGGAGAGAAAAATTGAGGACAATTATTCAGCTATATAAACTGTACTGTATGTATGGTATATGACTCTAAACTAATAGACCTGGTTTGCTCTTCACTAAGAAACTGAAGCAGCTTCCCTTCTCAGAATAGCCATCAGAAAATCATTCCATACGTCGATCGGACCCGGTAAGCACCAGTGAACACAGTCATTGTAACCTTTCATCCATTTGTTTCCCCAGAACTCACCAGGGTGCCCATCAGGTCTCATGAGCATAGCCCTAGTAACATCCAAAATTCCAAACCTCTTCCCTGTCTTTTCCCCTGCTTTTCTTGCCATTTCAATCTCTTCCATTTGCAAGCCCCTCAATTCCCATTCATTACTTTTCAAGTTAATCTCTCTTTCACTCAAAGGACTTGTCCTGTTGCATCTTCCTCCTGTGTTCCAAAACCCATCCTCGAAATGAGCTGGTGAAAATGTCCTCACTAGGGTAACCTTCACTCTGCATCTCTTGCAGTTATTGATATGATTCAATGCAGATCGAAATGCCATCTTGAGCGCGAAGCCGACGCCATAATCCTTCACATTCGGATCATTGCAGTATACACATCCGACAATGCCGGTGGCATCATGTAGGAAAATCGGTCGGAAGAACCAATGTGCATCGGAGATGATAACATAGTCAAGAGCAGGAAGATCTTTGCTCCATTCTTGATCAATCTGGTCAAGGTGCAAGTCAAAAATGCCAGATGATGAACCATTGACCATTCTCTCCTCACCAACTACAAGGAATTGGGTCCAAAGGATCATGAGGGTGAAATCATGATCAGGAAAATACCATATCCTTTTCCTGTCTTGTTCATCCTTGTATTCATCTTTGGGAGTTTCTACCTACATAAAATTTGCAGATCTTTTAAAAATAATGCTAATAACAGCGGCACGGTATTAAAGTGCTTGACTTAGTTCCAGTGATCAGGTTCGAAACATAAATGATGATGATAAAGCAACTTTGACATTTCTTATAATCAAAATAATCATGTCAGAAGTCAACATTTTGTAAATAAGATATGAATTCTGAATAAATCTAAAAACCTGGCAATAATTGAGTTTTTGTACGGACCAGTTCCATGTGGAAACAGTAACTATTTAGTACTAGAATGGCGGTGTTTGTTCACTGACTTTGTCTGCTGAAACAGCAGCAATTTCAGCCATTTCACAAGGACGATTGGTTTTTATTCTGACTTCAAATGCACTCAATTCTCTGGATGCCCGTTAACTTTGCCAGTTTTCTTGCCCTGAACTAAATTCCATCAAAACTAGTATTTGGGATTTGAGAAATTCTTGAAATTTCAGTAATTCAATTAATCTATCAGAAACTTAAGAATCAAGCCAATTACTGCAAACAAAACCTTCAATGAATGTGCAATTTCAGACTGCAAAAATGGAGTGACAGATAGCAAAAGTGAACTTATTCAGGCTTTCCATTTTGTATTAAATTCCATGGAAATGAATTCATTAATCTTCCAAAGATGGCAAAAGTTATTATACAAGGCAATGACAGCTACACCATACTATTTCTAAACAATACGGGCCTTTTAGCACATTTAGAAAATTCCAATTATACACGAAAAGGAACCAGACCGAAATCAAGGTAATTCAGACTCCATAAAATTATTCCAAACAATGCCTTTTAGCATACGTGTAAAGGAATCAGACCACAATCAAGGCAAGCAAAGGACAATGGAATCAAGACAGAAACCAAACAACAGCAATGTTAAAATTATGGTGTTCCAAACAGTGTCCCTTTGAAGAACAGGAAATCAGTTTCTGAATTCAAAATAATACTAACCTTTGACAGAAGACAAAGAAGGGATTCCATGTGGTTCCTGGCGACAGAGTCACCGATGAATGCAAGTTTCTTTCCTCGAACAAATTCCAGGAATCTTTCAGGATTAAACCTCGGAAGATCACATTGGTCAGGTTTCCATCTCCAATTCAGAAAATCTCTGTCTTTTCTTCCATGGTGGAAACAATTCTTCGATGTCGGAATTGTGGTGCAACTTGAGTTTGTATATTGAGACCCTTTTAAGTCTGGAATCCAGTGACCCTTAAACAAGTCACACTTCATCAAAATCTGATCAACTTTCTCATCAACATAATGATCACCTAAAAAACATACCAAAAAATATAAAAAATAAAAATAAAAAATCAAACGAACCCTTTTTTATAAGAACAAGGAGAACTATTTGATGAAATCATGAAATTAATAATACCTTGAAAAGTTGTATAATTATGAATGGGAGGTTTGATCAAAGCAAGCCTTTGATCGAGGTCGGTTTTGGACATGGTTTTTAAAGGGTTTGGAGAATAGAGGAGGAAGAGTATGAATATGGCAGTTACAGCAAGAGAAGAGAAGAAAAATGGAGGAAGAATTCCCCTGTTCAGCCATTTTTCTTTTTTGTTATGTTGATGTATTTTATTATCATGAAAAAAAGAGGAAGATGACGAAGACTTCATGTTTTTATTTCTCCATGTAAGACCAAAAAAAAAAAAGTGAGAGGACAGACAAGAGAAGGGTTTTTGAAGATTTTATGAGTTGATGTCTCAGAAAAGATTATATTTTAGTTAAAATTTTTCTTTCAAAATCTAAAGAATGAAGGTGGAGGAAAAACAGAAGCAAAATATTTAAATTATTAATTACTTTACTTTTTTTGAAACCACAAAATTATTAGATTACTAAAATATATTGTTTCCTCATTAACGAGATTCTACGTTTGTCTATGGTAGTTGTAGTGTAACATTGTGATTGGAGGGTCAAAAAGAGCTTAACATTACCTTTTGAGCAAGGAAAAATAGTAGCCGTTTGATGTTAAACGTGGCACCATATGATGTGAGGGGAGGATACATGTGAATTTGTCTACTGGGGCCTTCATTTTTAACCTGATTTCCCGGCGCAAATCCCTTCCATACCTTGGAGATCTATGGAAAATAAGACCTTTTTATGTATCTTTCATTCTTTCTCTCGGTACATTAAAGTTTAGGTGATCAGGGGGTGAGCGGAGGCTGCCAAGGCATGCCACAAATTTCATAAGAGTTTATAGTAGTACTTACAAAAATTATAGGTAAATCTCGAACACCAAACCTTTCAAGCATAAATATAAAAGTCTACTAACTCAACGAACGATCTAACATCAATTAACTTATGTATCTTTCATTTGATGATGAAAAAATTTAAGGATACAGAAAAGAGGTTCTACCTTATGGGTAAAAGTCAAATTGTCAACCCAAATTACTCTATTTATAATCATAGTAAGCCGCCAACTTATTTGAAGATTTAGGAATTATAAAATTATAAATTATAAAAATTTAACTTATCACCTAGAAAAAGTAACTCTCCTAATACCCAAAGCTATTGAAGGCTTTTAAGTTTAACTCATCAGAAGAATCTCAGAGCACTTCCAAATCATTCATGTGATAACTTACCTTTGTCAAAATAATTACACAAAAGTCATGATACATGTTTGCTACAACTTATGTATGATACATAATTAAACACTTGCAGCTTCTATACTAATCAGTTCTCTAGCATCAACAATTACAACAAATAAGGGTGGAAGTGGGCATCAATGTCCGTTACTAAATCAACAACTTCTTTTGCATAAGTTCTCAAACAATCCTATGAAATTTTATAAAACTTTTCGAATTGATGAATCGCTTACTAATAGAGAGACAGTATGATTCGAACCCAAAACCTTTTAAATTTGAGAATAATGCTTCCCGCCCCAATTCCTAGACCCATGTTTAACTTGACAATGTCATACTAACCCCACATGATCGAAGACCAAAAAAAGTGTGTATAGTTTTTTCTTCATGAAAAGTCCAAAAAAGTTTTTCATTAACCATGTGCAAGGCTTATTTATAGACACTATTTACTAGTACTAGTATAAAGAATGTGACAAGTGCACTTTCATAATAGGATCATCATTTAATCGTGCTTCCAACCATAGTTATATTAATGAGACAAAATAATTAGAATGGGTCTTATCTTGCAGTTTCCAAACGTTTATACTAATTAAGTCACCACATTTAAAGTGGGTTCTTGCACTTTTTTTGGTTCACTTTTCATTGTCCATTCCAAAGTCACGAGTCCAAACTTAAAGAGGCTCGGATAGGAGAAAATTTGAGTTAGAAATTGATAAAATGATGACAATATAAATTTCAAATTGAGGTGTCAATTATTAAATATGTTGTAATTAAATTATTAGAAACTTTGTAAAAATTGTAATATTTGAGGTTATTCCTTACCTCAATGATTAAATCACATCTAATTATAAGAACGATAACAAACGTACCTATTATAAAAACCAACGTGAAACATTGGAACTTTGATAGTTGATTATGCAATGTACCAAAGGCATGATTATGAAGATATTATTCAAATTATTTTACCAATTACTATCTTTGTAGTACTTAATGTGCTTTTCATTTTCACTTTTTAGGGTCAAAAAGGAAGAAAATAAAGTATTTGATTTTTTTTTTTGGTAAAAGTTTTTGAATTATTACTCTCCCATATGTCCCATTATGGGACCATATAGACAAATGCAAAGGTAAGAGCCAATGCCATATATATCATACAATATCAAACTTTCAAGAAGTGTCATCACGTCTTTACCGACATTCTTTTATTAAGCCAAAGTAACTAAAAGGTGATTTGCAAGATCAAAGTGAATCATTTTGGAGCATTAAAAAAATGTAAAAAGACTACTTATACTTAATATCGGGGTAAAATTCAAAGTTCATATGATAAATATATATTTTCTTTTCAAAAATAAGAAGATTATGTGCTTACAGCACAATAGAAAAATAATACTTAAAGCTTTAGGCAAATGGTTGTTATAGAAACTTTTATCATGTCGTTTTTTTTCTTCCACCAAAAGTGAATTGCAAGATGTAAGTTCTGTTGACAACTAAACACAGTTTGAAATTAAAAATGAAGCTGGAACTGAAAACAACTTTGATATATACTGTAATTATATTTAAAAAAAGCCATCGGCCATTTGGTCTGGTGGTAAAGTACTTTCCAGTGACTAGGGTTTAGTACTTAACACCCTCAAGTACAAGAAAAAAATTATATGTAAAAAGGAGCGGGGAATGTAGAGCCTCTAGGGTCGATGACGCCCACCAAGAGACCCTTTTTTTTGGTGCAAAAAAAAAAAACAAGGTCATTTCGGCCAAAACAAAAAACAAAACAAGGCCTATTGCCAAAAAAAAAAGGCCAAAATGATTAGTATTTGAGAATCAGATCCTATCTCATAAATTGTCCTTTGTCAAACAACCAGACAAGCTGTTTTAATTTTGTTGTACAAACACAATGAGCACATGAATTGGCATGTCAAACAAATTAGTGTCCACAATGAGACAAATGGTAAGGTAACATCATAGATTTTTTCCTCCACTACCCCAAAAAGAACCCTTTTTCCTGTGAAATTTAACCATAGTTTTCTTAATTTCCTTTAATTTTATAGTAGATCATAGATTGGTATAGTAATAGAAATTCACTAAGTATACCTTTTGTAATGCTGACAAATTAAGGAATTCATACTCTTTTTCTTTTTTTTTTACAGAATATGTAAAACTATATACACTAGTACTGTGGGGAATTGAAGTACACAGAATGAGAATTGGCATTACTTCCTAGGAAAAAGGAACACAGCTCCATTTTTCACATGATGAAGCTGGACAGAATTTATTCAATTCCATCTACCATGGACAAAGGGCATTAAACCATTCCTTCTACCTTAGTGATCACTATAACTTTTTGCCCTCACCAAAAGGCAACAGGCTTAACTTCATTAATGAGAGTAGAGACTAGCAGCACATGCATATACTATATATTCTATCCTTCAATTTCTGAGTCATGTTGGTTACTGTTAACCATATCCTATAGCAATCCATTAATTTAGTTTCTTGCAATTTCTGCCTGTTTATCAGCTCTAGCATCCATGGAGTATAAGCATATTTTTTCTGATCAGTTCTAGACACCTCAGAAGAATCTTGTGTATGATAAGCTGCAACTTAATTTCCTTTTGCTGAGACACTTCTGTTTCTTTATCCATTTATTTGTACAGAAAGTATATTATATCTAACTTCCTTATGATGAAGGGTCTCATATAGTTGAAATTATGAGGGTAACATTAATTTGGACATACTAATTTCTTTAGGCCATATCCTCAAAGTTGGCCTTGAAGTCCTTGTCAATATTTTGGAAAACAATGAAGGACCATTTCTGGAAAACAAGCATTCAGTATGAAAAATGAAGTGGGATCAGCCAGGGTGAACCGCGAAGATAAGATAATTCATCTGGATTGAGACTACTAATGAAAAATGATCAAGATGTACCTACACAAAAAGTGACCATGTTCTACCAGATTTTAGACAATCACTTGAATCATATAAGATAAGACCCTACAGAGAATCTTCTTGATATTTATAAAGCAGGTCAAAAACATCTGGATTGAGAAAAAGGTGAGTTCTGTTGGTGAAGCTATGGCTTCCTTTTGTAATAGTTGTCTTACCCTTTGCACATGTGCAATGCTCTTTTTCAGCCCATTGTTTCTGTTTCTATTATATTTCTGGTCCCATTAATTCCTTAATAGTTTAATCTCTCTTTTCTAAGTTGAATAACCAAGAAAGGCTTTGCACTATCTACTATTTCCAATTTGAGAACCACACAATCAAATATCAAATTAATGGACTCAACATGCAAGCAGTATGTTTCTTATATTTTTCTGATTGAAAACAAGCATTCAGCAAATTTTATATGTGGCTAACAGATTCAAGGATAAGCAAATATTCAGGAAAAAAAAAAAAACTGTTGTAATCAAGTCAATTGATGAGCTTGGTCCAAAAAGCTTTACATTAATCCATGTCCATATGCTTGTTAATGACCATGCAATAGAGCAAACTAAGTTATGCCATTTTCAATATTGGGCTAATGGGCTAATAGTGGACTTGGTTTTTTCTCAAAATTTATCAGATCCATTACCTAGGGAGTTAGGAGTATAAGCTAGACCCATCAAAAAGCTTGTTTATGATTACCACATTTTTCTTGATAGCAAAAACTCATTTTTCTGATATCTAGCTGCTTATTTAGTCATCCTCCTTGATCAAGAGGGCCCTAATGCAGCAATAACTATTTTGACCTAGATTGTGAATCCTCATGGCAACTGCATTATGTTAATTAGCTAGTGTAGGAACATGAACCATAGCCCATATACAAGGATTGGATACTCACAGCAAGTCTTGGAGGAGTTTCTTGTAAGTGATTGAATGGATTACATATTGACAGATGTGACATTATCATGCAAAAAAACAGAAGCAAACCATTGACTAAAGCTGTTTAGATAGAATTTGTTAGACCCCTGTAGCCATGGAAACACAGTTCCAAATGTTTAGCTTTTCTTTCCTTGTCTTTCTCCACATCAATATACCATTGATTCAAGACTGGACAAGGATATACATACGCAGTCCATGTTTGAATATATCGTTTATGCTTTCGGGATTTAGAAATTAAAGGTCTAGTTGATGTTATACTATAGAAAATAGGTTTCAGTTTAGTTTCCTCAAAAGAGGGGCTCTGTATCTATGGTGTATCATCTGCATTTCAAATAAATCAGCATACATCTCAAGGAAAAACTTCAGGAACACAGAGAAAATGGGAGACCTTAAATATAATATGTTCATTTGCCAAGAAACAGCAAGAGAAAGTAACATAACATATTTAAACCATGGAAAAATAGGATTACGTCAAATATAAATTTCTAATATTTGTCAGCCTAACAACACCTACTACCATGCATACATATGAGACCAAAATTCCTGTACCTATCTATTCCATATCTTATATATAGTTACATAACCTAGTGGGATGGGAAAAGAGGAAAGAAACAGAGAAAAGAAAAAAAAGACAAGTCATCCCGGGAACAACTTCATGCCCCTTGATAACATGATTTGTCATTGGAATTGCATACATCACAATGTGCTGCAGTGAGTAGGAATCTTCAAGCTGTTTTATTAAGTACAATATAGTTTCAAATTTTCAATCCAGTTTTTGAATGAAAATGATTAGGCCTTGTGGATAAGGTCACAATGCCCACTCCAATGGGTTAGCATATTTTGGAATGAAGGAATAATAATGTTACCTGAAGGCACACTGGACTAGAAATATACTTCTTCTGTTCTTTTTAATTTTCATGAAAGACTATATATATATATATACCAAACATTGACCCATAAGCTCATGTTATGGCTACTAGACATCATCTGGTACTTGACTTCATTGCCTGCAGAATGTTACTTTCACATTATTTTGTTGTCATCTTCCAATCTTTCAAGCTGCTCTTATCTCTTTAGAGTTTTTCCCACCTTGAAGCAAAAAATTTTGAATTTAAAATCATATGTTTATGGAAAAGATCGAAAATGATGATTATAATGAACTCTGTGATATATAATAATAACATTAATTACATTTCTTTCTGATATTGATGGCTAACTAGTAATCTTATGGCAAATTCTGTATCAGAATCATTAATGGTTAGCAGATGCGATTAAGAACCTTGGAGGTCTCGAGTTTTAATGATCTCTTTGTGATTTTGTTGATCATGTATAATTTTGATGTTAATCAATCACTATCAATAGTTAAATATCAGATACTGATTTCAATTAATGTAACTGATTATAAATATCTTAATGTTTGGCTCAAAGGAAAATATTTTGTGTACAATGAAATAATTCTGCTATCTAATAAGGCTACTATTGATGAAGTCAAAAGACACAGGTAAAAGATGCATAACAGGACTTTGAAATTATTGGAAGCTTGGATTTTTTTGAATACTGATTCAGCCAAAAATACAAATATTGCCAGTTTCTGCATTTTCTGATATCTTTTTAACCACATGCATTTTCGAGTATGCAGGCAATGGGGCATGCCATTGGTTCAATCATGAACCATCTGCATCAGAGTTTTCCAGTCCAACTTTGTTGAAATAATATATATGGACATCTTACCAAACAGACAACTTACTAGAATCTAGACAAAAAGTTGAGGGCAGTCTCACATTATTCTTATCTTTACCATCCCCTCCCCATTCCTCTATCCATCCCCTAGCCTTTTTCTGAATTTTGAGCCTGTTTCTGTTTGTTTTCTCTTGATATAACCCTTTTTTCCCCATTTTCTACTATTTCTTGTTCTACAAGAAACCTTCCATCGGTAATCTCAGGGCATTTAAGTTAAACCCTTATCAAGCTAAAATTAGAGGCTCCATTTGGTACATTGATTGATGCTTTTGCTTTTCTGCTAATTAGCTTAATATATCAGATGATATCAAAGCCTGCGCTGCGCGGTAAAAGTAGATATATTAAGCAGCTACGGTGAGGGTTGTCTTTTGGTTAGGACACATTGATATAAATGCTGGTTTTGTTACATTTCATAATTCATCACTGTCAAAGGACAAATAGCAAATGTTCTCTGTCGGCAGCTGGCAATGCAGATGTGAAATACTAGCTCTCAATTGCCATAGTGGGTTCCATATTACTGCAATTTGTTTTGTTTTTGTAATTCAAAAGTGGGAAATTTTGTTTTGGTCCACCATTTTTAACCATTAGTAGCCTTTTGAATGATCTTCTTTGATGTCATGAGTGCTGCATTCCTTTGATATATTTGTGTTTCTATTTTGGGTCCTTTTGCAAGGCACTCATTGGAACCTAAAATAAGACTAAAACCATAATACATTGATCCTATGATTTCAATTGCAATTTTGCAATCATCAAAGCTTTGATTGATTTATCTTTGCTGATAGTGTCTAAAATTAGCAGCATCTGAGAGACTGATTTGGGTGCATGCTTTTGGATCTGCTTGGTTCTTGGCTGCATTTCCCTTATGATTAATAATTCATACATATATATATACTGACAATAAGGAATAATGGAGAAAATTCATTGCTTCAAATACATTGTTACAAAAGTATATAACACAATGAGATGATAGTCAACTTGGAAAACTTGATGATATTATAGTAAAATGAAGGGTACAGATATACAACCATGGCCAGGGTAGCTATGCACATGGGACAGCATTCTCACATGTGACCATATGCCAAATAGCCAAATACCCCAAAATTGATAGCCAAAATGGCTAAAGATAGAGCTCTAATTAATTAGCTACTCTTTTTTTGCCAAGATGCAGCAAATATCTGCCATGTTCTCTGCTTGCTACTTGTGGGGGCTTTTTCTTGGATGAGGCTTTGAGTTATATGCAAACAATGCTTGGTTGCTAGGACACACTGCCCTCTAACCACATAAATTTGCAACCCCATTTGCTTTTTATATTAGATTTTAGTGAATATGATCATTTTTAAAGTTTAATTTGACCACCATTTCCCCCTTATTACATAGTTCAAAACTAATGAATATTGATATTAATTAATCAACATTCGAGAATTTAGCTCAGTAATAGATGCATGAATCCCGTATCCATTCAAGTGATTCCGTACTTGCTCTTATTAAGCAAGTTCTCGAGTTCAAATTTTATGAATGAAGAAGATCATTGTCGGAAAGAGTTTTTTTCCCCACATAGGCCCACCGGACTCAAGCAAGATATACCAAAAAAATAATCTTGTACTCAGATTTAAATCATCCAGTTCATTAAGTACCTCCTAAAAGTTTTCTCTAGATGGATTGAAGATGGATGAAAATACTTGGGAGGTTCATGTACTGCAAAAAATGTTCAATTTCATCCCTGTACTAAAAAAAGCAATCAAATTACTCCATATACTTGTAAAGTTTGGTCAATTTTGTGAGTACATGGACTAAATTAATCGCCTTTTTGAGTATATGGATGAAATTGAGCATTTTTGGACCTCCCAAGTGTTTCAATCGAAGAAAATGTAAATAACTTCACCGATAAATGAAAGTTCAAAATGGTAAGCCGTTTTTATCTCGGTAAAGATAATGAATATGCAAATTTGATTCAAAAAAGTAGTTATTAGAAGGTTTTAATCTTTCATACTTCCTATCTGAAAGGAATTAGTAATAACAGTAATAAGGGGTGAGGATACCTTGGTTAAATTAAGAAAAAAGAAATTGTAAGTTCCAAATTGTACTGAAATTATTAGCTTTTATAAATATAGCAAAGTCATTCTTTTTTCTTTCTGACTACTCCTTTACACGTGTGGTAAAATACTAACTGTAATAACGAACAAACTCGAACTTAGGGAAGATGGGAAATTAATGAACATCCCCCACAAAAGAGTTGTCTTCGTTAGCCTCACATGGCAAATCTAAACTTTTAAGTTCTTGCATACCCCACTCCACTAAATGCTGTCCTTTTTTGAAACTATTTGTATTGTTTTACTTTGTATTTGAAAGTGACCCCAAAAATAAATTAAGTGAATCAAATTTGGGGGAGATAATCAAGCCATGTGAGCTTCTAAAAATTTGGTTCCATTTCAAATTTTATTCTCAATCACATACATTTACACTGTTTATTGCAAATCAAAACTATGGGCTACCAGACCAAACTATTTAAAAACACATTCTATGAGTCGATTTTGGATTGATCGAGATTTAATGTAATTATAGAATATTAGAGGATTCGTATGAAACACATACCCTAAATCCATTCCAAACCATCTTATGGACAAATTTTATTTTTCTCTTGATGTTTATATCAAATGAATATACATTTATCATTTGAAAAAAGTTATTCATTATCCCAAAAAAGAAACGGACTCGGAGTCATTTTACATGAACCTTTTAAAAGTCTACACCTTTTCCTAATATTTAACTATATCTTGTAACCGAAATGGAAATTATATACTCCAAATATTTGTTTGACTATTCCAATAGGTAGTAGGTACTCTTATTATTATTTTTTTTTTGCCCGAAAGTAGGTACTCTTATGCAAAGAGTCGGTTTTTGGTTTTTTATTTTTTTCCCCTCAAAATCAGAAAAGAAAATACTAGTACGGACAAAAGAGTAAAAATACTTAGTATTTAAAATTATTATTCTCTAATTATAAAATGCGTTTAATCACTATCAAGTGGTTAACACTTAACACTTATGACGGTGTTGCTAGCTAGCACTACTCTATAACTAGTTTATTTATTTTTTATTATACACTAATACATAAGACGTACGTTTTTTCATATGTTTTCCCTACAATCATGCCGCCATAAGATTGGAACCTTTTAAGAGATTTGGATATTCTCTTGAAGGGAACCAATACTATACGGGTAATATTTGATACATCAGCGGTATAAATTTTGGACTCCATAAGCAGATTGTGGAGTTGACACATGTCCATAATTTGAATTAATTAAATTTTAAATATTTCAATCTAGTCCTTAAGGGACACATGTCACCCTTCAAGACCCGTTTGTGCAGTCTGCTAAACTCCACTAACAGTATATTATATATAAACTCATACTATAATTAAAAAACTTGAAATCCTTTTTTTTTTTTGCCAGAAGAACTTCAAATCTAATAATTAAGAAAGATTTCTCCTAAAGGAACCAATACTATAATTAAGAACTTCAAATCTTTTTTTTTTGGCCAGAAGAACTTCAAATCTAATAATTAAGAAAGATTTATATATATACCAATCAAATCAAAATTAGGTGTCTAAAAAATCAAAACATAATGGAACATAAAGATACAAAACTATCAATTATATTTAATCGTATCATGTACAGTAAAAAGTTTCAAGTCATCAATCCAACATGGCAACATCTTCATCATATCAATTATACGTAGGAGTTAAACATTTTCAATTAATCCAAAATTTTGTACATAGTACAAATTATATATATGGAGTAATACAATAATATTGTACTATATATAAAAAGATTATGAACATATATGAAATGATATAAAGTTAAATCGGAGGATCCAGATGTAAGTTGATCCCTCCATATATATATTTTGAAAAGAAGTGGTCATGAGATAATAAAAATTGATGGGTTGTAAATTTTGTGGCAGAAATATGTAGGTATGTCATGCACAATGCATGCTTACGATGAGCAATTTATGTTACGTCTACATATATATGAGAAAAGTAGATCATGGCGAATTGAAAATTTATGGCCTTTCATATGGACCACTAATAATATTAATAATATATTAATATACCATATCCATATTCTTCATCATCAGCACTCGAGTATTTTGCATGAAAGAAATGTTGAATCATAGTAACTTTTATCTTAGATTATATAGTTCCACGAATCATGAAAAGTACTATTGATATATTTTCTTCTTTCGTTTTTTAGTACCTAACTAAAGTTAATGAATTTGACAACGAGAGAAGTGCAACACTAGTACTTTGTCACGTGTTTCACACGTGGAATTAAAGTTTTGTGGAAATTGATTTTAAGTTACATGTTGTGTAATATAATGTTTTTGTTAATTTTGAAAATATTAAATTTGTCCAAATTCCTAACAATTATTGGCAATAAAGTCATCAAATTTTCATTGGCTGAATAGCCATTCCCCCCCCCCAATTTACAAATTTAGGACAGATTGTCTCCTGAATTTTAAATTGTATCACTTTCCCCCTTGAGTTTGGAAAATCAGGACATGAGCGCTGACGTGAAAAAGACACGTCAACAAATCTCGTGGAATGTAACAGATCATGAGCGCTGACGTGGAGAAGCCACGTCAACAAATCTCGTGGAATGTAACAGATCCGTTAGTCAATCGTCAAGTCAGGGAGTAAATTGACCTGATTTTGCAAATTCGGGGACAAAGTGGCACAATTTAAAGTTCAGGGGTAATCTGTTCTAAATTTGTAAAGTACAAGGGGTAAAGTGATTATTCAGACATTTTTCATTATAAGTAAATTTTGTTAACCATTTTTTAAAAGAAATTATCAAATTTACAGTAATTATTTATTGAAAAGTTATATATAGTATATTATAAAAAACTAAATGCGAACCAACAAATTCAATAAATTTTCATTAGTTAACAATTTAATCAACAATGCTATCAAATTTACAATACACAGTTACTAATTTACAAAGCTATGTAGTTATGGAAAATGCTTTACACCAACAATTCCAATAACATCTAATGATAAGTAATTTTGGTAACAATGCGAGACACGACATTTGAGAGTTGTATTTATTCGCAAAACCATGAAGATGGGGTTTTAGGCTTTGAAGAAAGCTTTCTTTGGCGAGGCAATTTTCCAATAAGCTCTACTAACTTCGATACATGACATTAGAGCGTTGGTTTAAAAAAAAATCATTCTAATCATTTTCAAATAAACAAAGTTTCGCGCACAAATACACAAAATTTTGAAGTTGAGCTTTTAGGGTTTGAAGAAATCTTGTTTGGCAAGCCACTTTCCAATGAGTTCTACTAACTCCGAAACATGACATCTGAGCATTGGTTACACAAATAACACATTCGGAATGAACATTTTATCAAGAACAGCATTCTGCGTACAAACACGCAAAATCATGAAGTTCAAGTTTTAGGTTTTGAAGATAATCCACCATAATTGTAATTAATAATTTATTTCTCATTATTATTTTTTATTTATAATATATCTAATTATTTAATTTATTTTAGATAAATATCTTAAAATAAATTGATTATTCTCTTTTTTTGACAAAAAAACAGGCCCAAATTATACAATTCCGATTTGTATTTTTAATTAATTGACTAGTTTTAACTTTCACGTGCGTTGCACGTGGCCCAACATGTTTCGATTGAATATTTTTATGAAATTTTAATAATTTACCTATAAAATTGTGATAAATTCCATATGAAACTTTAATAACCTAATTATGAAATTTTAATAAACCTTCCTATGAAATTTTGTAACTTTCCTATATATGATTTTTTATAACCTCCTTATGAGATTCTGTTGATCACCTTATAATTTTTTGATACTATAGTATGAAATTTCGACAATCTTTCTATAAATTTATATATCATTATCAGGTTGAGCTCCTCTATTTAGTATATTGAATAAATCATTCATATTAAACTCTTTTATTCGCAGATTGAGCTTGTCCGTTCAGTCGTACAAACATATATAATTCATATTGAACTCCTCCATATATACATATTCGAATTGAGCTCCTCCACTCGGTAGTATATAGAGCACGTTACCACACTAAGTTCCTCCATTCATCATTCCTCCACATAGCATATTATCAATAGAGCTCCATTCATTCAACATTACTCCAAATGTTACATTATCAGTTTGAGTGCTCTCATATTCACCAACCTTCTATGGAGCATATTATTTATTTGAGCTCTTTCGTACGATATTCCTCCACGGAGAACATTATCAGCTCGAGTTCTCCTATCCACCATCATTCCTAGAGTGCACTCTCCTAATCAATCCTCAAAAATTGAGCACTCCCCTTTTCGGCATTCATGGCATATCTCTCATTCATCTCACAGAGCACCGTATAGTTCGACAGAGGGCCGCATTACCAAATCGAGCATTCTACGACTCAATACTCTCCACATGGAGTATACATCTAGATCGAATACCCTTACGTTCGACACTATCTAGTTATGCGACCTGTAAGCCTGTTTAGCTCAGATTGTCCCAACTTGCCCACCTGACGCTCAGTTTCATAGCCGTTTGTGCAATCATTTTAAAACCGCCCTCATACCTAGGGGGCAACGTTGAACCATTATAGAACGGCCCAAAGCCACACTATATATATAGAGAACTACTCCACACATAAGGTAAAAGTTCATTATCTCCACTCTTTAGATCTTAAACTCTTTAAACAACTTAAGACCCCACTAACTTCAGTATTCCCAAACACCTTAATATCCTGCTAACTCCAATATCAAAGAGGGTCCCCTCCAGACAAAAGACTCGGGGCCTTATCTCATGGTCCGCAGTATGATAGATCACACGAACTTCTCTATTTGATTGATGAGCCTTTCTTTCTAAGAAGTTTCAAGAGCTTTCAATCGGAAAACATAAAGTTTCCCACTGTTCGTACTTTTATATATAGTATAGATTTGGAGAAGTTATTGATTTTGTCTCATTTCGGCTCAGTAGACTCATTAGGCCTGTTTGAGTCCATGAAACTCAAATTGCCAAGCCAGATGTCTTGAAGTCTAAATATGATATTCTTAGACCCAATTTGTTAATATGGAAGCCCAAACAAGGAGTTCAAGTCCAATCATTAATTATAATGTAGTAATGATTCAGCTCTAATGCAGCATTGTTAAATCATATTTAAAAGAGGATTTCACAAGAGCAGTTTTGAAAGAAAATTCATAACTTTTGATCCGGTACTCAGAAAAATGCAAATGAGATACCGTTAGAAAGAAGATTTCAAGATCTACAACTTTTATGTTTACCTCAAGACCTAATTCTGCCGTTACGGTAGACTTTTTTGCTCTTGAAATTTCTAGACAGAATTGATCTTCTCCTAAACTGACTTGGAGAATGTTTTGGAGAAAATTCAGATGCTAAAGATGATGTGGAGAATTCCTATTGGCCACGTTGGATCCTAATTAATGAGGATAATTTAGATTTCTATTATTTTAATAATGAAATAATTAAAATATTATTTAATAATGACAATTTAGAAATATTTTTGAAAAAAAAGGGTACAATCGGAAAACATAAAGTTTCCCCTTATTCGTACTTTTATATATAGTATAGATAAGTTTTTCTAAAAGGTTTTTTACCGAAAATTTTTTTTCATTGCTTTTCATATTTTATCAAATTCAATATGTTATTTATTGCTCCAAGCTTAAACTTTTGATTGTTGCATAATCTAATTGCTGCGATTATGATAAAATCTAGGAAACTAAATGTTGATAGTCTTAGTTAGAGAGACAATGTGGTGGACAAGAGCGACCCATAAATTCCAATAAACCATGTTATAAAGTTTCTCTTTTTTTGCTGAATCATTCGTCAATACAACAAATCAATATTTTTTAATGCCAAAAGAATAATAAAAAAAAAGCCCCCCACAATTTATATAATTTTGTTTGAAATCAAATATCTCATCCATGCTCCAATTGGGTAACGAAGAAAAGAGTAGCAAGCAAATCTGAATAGTGATTTCTTTTTTTAGTTTGACTTGAAATTGATGAAAGTCTTGTATAGGATAGAGTTTAAGGTGAGAAAGAATGAAAGAAAAGAGCGGTGAATTATTTTTGGTGATGGGTAAAACTGTGAAGAGAGTTTTACGAAGCTATTAAGAGAGGAAGAGGGAGAGAAGGAACACTGAAAGGAGTTGGAACGAATTGGAATTTTGTTTTAATTCTAGCAGTTATATTGTTTTGATCCAAGTGCCTAAAAATGGTGTAAAACAAGGAGTCTCAAAATTGGTGAAAAAGAGACGGCTTGGGGGGACTTGATTTATGCTTAATATATTAGGTTTATTTTATCTAAATAATTTTCTATATTAGTACTATTAATTGGTGAGTAATTATTTTTAAGACCTCTCCAATTTTTAAATTTTATTATTAAGTAAATTAAATAAATGAATAAAAATTATAAATAATTAATATTTATGAGGGGATTTACAATATCTTTTCATAATTAATATGATAAAAAAGTTTAAGGACTAAAAAAAACATCAATTAAAAATTATTATACTAAAATACTAAGGGTATTTATGAAATTTTCCAATTAGAATTTTTGAGTTTGTAATTTTATATAGTAGTAAGATAAGATAGTAAGATAAGATTAATTCCAACTAAGAAATAATCTTTTTTGGTTATCATAGCCTAAGCCTGCAGGACCAGTATCATTTATATTAGTACGTATAAGAGTTTAAATTTTATTTTAAGTTCAACAAATATTTTTTTTAAAAAAAAATTAGTATGAAATCATTAGATTCATCCAGATGATAGACCGTCTCTACCTTGGTAAGAATCAGAATACAAGTTCGATCTATTCACGCCTTGTTTTTGATAATAAATTTTCAAATATATATACATCTAACCTGTTGAGTTGGTTCTTGGGGTAGGAATTAGGATATCACCTACAACTACAACCTCAATAAAATATTTTGTGAGGGTGTGCAATGGTGTCAAAAGTGTGATTTCTCCAAAACTTTGTTTGAATAATTTGTTTTATTGATGATTGTTGATGAGAATGTCAAACATCTATTAATAGTGGGCATTATTCATTCAATTCAAGCCCCAAAATATTATGATTGGCACTAAATATGTCAAATGGAATGGAGCCACAAAACATGAAAACATTTGATTTCAGTTAATGGCTTTAATGAACATAAACACAAAGGGAAGAGAACAACAACAAAAACAATACTGTCCATTTTAAGGTCTGGCCAATGCTGCTGGCTGCCTTGGTTTGGTTTGAGTTTTGAGTAGTAAAAACAGGCCATAAGCTGCGGCTTAGAATGAGGGAAAAGGAAACACAGAACTCAGAAGCCAAGGGATTTGCAGAATACAAGAAAAAGAAAAAAAAAAAAACCAAAGAATATACATATCTGCAGAAATGGTGAGCCTCATTTGACTTTGCACATTTAATATAGCAACTGGGCACGAACGAACAACATAACTTAATTTCAGGCTTGTGTCAGTTCATGTATAAATAGTATACTAATACCATAATTAGAGAAGTACTCTGAAAGTTTTTCAATAAATCAAGGATAAAAACAAACAATATACTAGAAAGGAAGAAAATCAGTAAGAAATGAAGATTGTTTAATTTAATGGATTGGGATTTATAACCATAGATTAAGATCTTATCGATGAAACTAGAGTTCAACATTCTATCAATAGGTAATGCGTACGTTGTTACGATTAGGATATATAATCACATAGTATTAGTAGCTATTTTGTAATTACTAACATGTTCATGTAATAATTTCCGGCTGAATAAATATCAAAGAAAGAAATAAAAACACATTGTCAGAATAATATTTTCCTGTCTTGTAACTGTCTCTTAACTTCAAAAAATAAACGGTTAAAAGAATGACATCCCAGAGAAAGTTTTGGTGGGAAAGAATGGGGGAGTTAAGTTTGAATTGAAACTGACCTTATTATATTATATTAATTAATTATTATGGTAATTGTTGAATTGAATTGAATTGAAAGCCTTAATAAGGTATACAGCCAGGCTTGAATTTAATTATATACATGGTATGTAGATCTCAATGATAACGCGTCAAATGATTAAAAATTAATCTAATCATAATTCTATGACAGGAAAAGAAACTTCTTAGTAATTGGTAAAATGAGAAGACAAGTTTGAAAATAAAAACCCAAAAACAGGAAATTTTTTTTTCCTGTGAAATGATCTGCAGTTTGGCTGTTACCTAGTTGTCATGTCTTCTAAATAATATAATTTGGTTTTTTTTTTCTCACTGTTCATCAGATTCAGATGAAGCAGCAGTCACATGTCAAAGCTGGATTGGTCCAATAATCTTTTATTTAATTTTTTTTTTGGGGAAGATCTTTCCATGTTGACTAAGATTGGTTGTATCTAATTTCTAATTACTCAATTAAGAAAGATTATAATTATAATTAATTAATTTGGATTTGGATCTTCAATTTCTAACCATCATGATTGAAGCAAGGCAAAGTTAACAGAAAACACTCTTTCTCCTCCTTTATTTAGTACTTCACTGGAAGCATATGAAAGTTATTTCCTTTTCTCTTTCTCTTTCACTTTCTCTCTTTCTCTATATGCTTGGCATCATGCTTTTGACTTGAAAAATCTCATTTTTCTAATTTGTCAGCTTTGAAGCAATCAATCCCCTGCTTCTCAATTTCTGGATTCTGTTTTCCACTCTGTTTTCCAAGGATACAGCTTTCAGTGGAAAAGTACTCAAAAACATATAAAAAGCTGACATTTTTCTGGGTTTCATTATCTACCTTTCACATCTATGTTGCTTTCCAAATCCCAGAATTGAAAACCCATTTCAGGATTTTGCTTCTTTTTCAAAACTTTGATCTGGGTTGGTCTGAAAAGTTGAATATATATATTGATCTGTCTTCTCTGTTTTTTGCTCTGGAAAAAAAAAATGGCTCCTCCAAGTTCGGTTGTGGTCACAATTGAGAAGCCCAATGGCTTCTCTTTAGTTGAGATCAATGGCTCGGAATCATCGTTACTTCTTGAGAAACAGAAGCAAGTTAGTCCGAAGCAATTTACTTGGTTTCTTCTTCTCAAAGCTCACAGAGTTGTTGCTTGCATTTCATGGCTGGCAATGGCTTTCAAAACCATGCTTTCATCAGTCAAGAAAAGGATTTCAGTATCTGATGTGAGTGAAGAAGAGGCTAAAAGCAAAAGATTGTATAGATTTATCAAAGCCTTCCTTGTTATTTCCATAGTAGCTTTGGTGATAGAAATTGTTGCCCATTTCAAGAAATGGAATTTGAACCTGATTCAGCCATGGGAGGTTCAAGGTCTTGTGCAATGGTCTTACATGGCTTGGTTGTCTTTTAGAGTTGATTATATTGCTCCTGTTGTGTTAACCATGTCAAAATTCTGCACTGTTCTATTCTTGATTCAATCCCTCGATCGGCTTGTTCTTTGTTTGGGGTGTTTCTGGATTAAATACAAGAAGTTGAAGCCACGGATCGATGAAGAGGCTTATGACATTGAGGATCCCTCAAGTTTCCCTATGGTTCTTGTTCAGATTCCTATGTGCAATGAAAGAGAGGTGAGAATTAACATCAAAACTTGCTCTTTTTGTTCTTTATTATATCTCTTTGTTTTCTGTAGCCAATCCAAGTATCAATGTTGCAGAAGATTTGGAAAAGTTATTCTTAATCTGATTCTTACACAATTCAACTATATTTTTATGGTTTCTGCAACCGATTTTCCTCACTTTAGTTACTTGTAACTTTTAACTAAATCTTGTTTTTACTATTTGTTTATCATAGTGGACAGTCTTTTCTTGCTTTTGAAACAAAAAAGCAAATCACTTTTTCCCTTTTTCTTTTTGAAGACAATAGCAACTTCATGGAAATCTAATTCTTGAAATTTTATACAAATTTTGTTTCTGGATCTGTAGGTGTATGCACAATCAATTGCAGCAGTCTGTCAGCTTGATTGGCCAAAAGACAGGATTCTAATTCAAGTTCTAGATGACTCAGATGATGGAAATCTACAATCATTGATTAAAGATGAAGTTTCCTTGTGGCGTGAGAAAGGAGTGAACATAATCTACAGGCATCGGTTAATCAGAACTGGATACAAAGCTGGAAATCTTAAATCAGCCATGTCTTGTGAATATGTCAAGGACTATGAATTTGTTGCCATATTTGATGCAGACTTCCAGCCTAACCCAGATTTCCTCAAACAAACTGTTCCTCACTTCAAGGTACTTATATTAAATCCAAATGATAAGAAAAGAACTTAAGTTCCATTTTTTAATGTCAATAGTCACTCAAAACAATCTTGGTCTTTATTGCAGGGAGATCCTCAGCTTGGTCTTGTTCAGGCTCGTTGGTCGTTTGTGAATAAGGATGAGAATTTGCTTACAAGGCTCCAAAACGTCAATCTTTGCTTCCATTTTGAAGTGGAGCAGCAAGTGAATGGTTATTACATCAATTTCTTTGGATTCAATGGGACTGCAGGTGTGTGGAGAATTAAGGCTTTGGAGGAATCCGGAGGTTGGCTCGAGAGAACAACCGTGGAAGACATGGACATTGCAGTCCGAGCACACTTAAATGGATGGAAATTTATCTTTGTCAATGATGTAAAAGTGCTCTGTGAGTTGCCTGAGTCTTATGAAGCCTATAAGAAACAGCAACACCGTTGGCATTCGGGTCCAATGCAGTTATTTCGCTTATGTCTCCCTGCCATCATTTCTTCCAAGGTGAGGCTTTTTTTTCTCCTCTTTTCTGGTATAAATCTGATCTATCTGAATCTGTTGCAAGTACATTTAGTTAGTTGACTAATTGATATGTTTGGCATGTTGCAGATATCGATATTGAAGAAGGCCAACTTGATATTTCTTTTCTTTCTTTTGAGGAAACTCATACTTCCATTTTACTCCTTCACCTTGTTCTGTATTATACTTCCATTGACCATGTTCATTCCCGAGGCTGAACTACCCCTTTGGGTAATTTGTTATGTCCCCATTTTCATGTCATTCCTCAATATCCTACCGGCTCCAAAATCCTTCCCTTTCTTAGTCCCTTACCTTCTGTTTGAAAACACAATGTCTGTCACCAAATTCAATGCCATGATATCAGGACTATTTCAGCTTGGAAGTGCTTATGAATGGGTAGTAACCAAGAAAACAGGTCGATCATCAGAATCTGATTTACTTGCCTTGGCTGAGAGGGAATCGAAATCTTCCAACGAGGAGAAAATCCACAGGAGGCATTCTGAGTCTGGTTTGGAGATGTTAGAAAAACTCAAGCAACAAGAAGTTACCCCTGTAAAGAAGAAGAAGAATAAACTGTATAGGAAAGAGCTTGCACTTGCTTTTCTTCTACTCACTGCAGCTGCAAGAAGTCTATTATCTGCCCATGGAGTTCATTTCTACTTCTTGTTGTTTCAAGGCTTGACTTTTCTAGCAGTTGGCTTGGATTTGATTGGTGAGCAGATAAGTTAAAATGGAGGAACCTTCCTAGTTTTTTGAAGTTAAATTGTTCTTTTTAGTGCATATACAGAGTTTGGACTGATTTCCAGCTCTATATACCAATTTGGCTTGATAAGAGCTGGAATGTCAACACAGATAGAAAAAACTGCTATCTGAACTATTAGGTAAGGATTACTAAGAGATAAAGACTTGAGTTTATTGTATACTCCTATAAGTAATATGTGTATTATTAATAAGAATTCAATATAAAAATTTTTCATTTCGTTTTTTTTTAATTTAACTTTGAAAAGAAAATGAAACAATATGGTGCTCATATCACTTGGGGCATTACAAAATGCAAAAATTTGTCTCAGAAGAAGCCTACCTGCAAAAATTTCCAAACTGGTCATTTGGATGAATTAGAATCACGAATGTTGTTCTAAATTCCCGGTATGGCTTCAGTTTCTGCACCAATTTATGTCTGCATATGGTAACAAATTCGGCATGTAATCTTTTAGAAGCCGGTTAGTCAAAACTCAAAACAGAACACCTATCAAGGAAAAGATAATAAGAAGTGAGATTACATGATCCTCAAAGAGACAAGATGGTGGATGGAAAGTACAACATGTAGCTAGAACAGACTTAAATTCATGTTCAGGTACAATGGGACATTGTTCTGGTCTAATTAAGGCAGACTTTTCTTGGCAGAAAGCAAATGCTTTCATCTTTCTATTTATGTAAAGACAGACAATTCTACCTCAATGGATACTTGAGTCTCCACTGTTGTGTCTGCATAAATTTTTGCTGCAGCCTGCAATCAAAGTGAGGTTTTATCAAATGACATTTCATACCTATTAACTTACTTATGTTTGTCTTGGTTGTCCAGAGATCTCCTCATCAGTGAAAACATTCTGAAAGAATTTGTGATGTTTGCATTAATAGCAACATTAGGTAACTTAGCTAGAGGTTTCTATTTAGGTTGCGTTTGGTTCGTGGAAAGTAGTGGGAAAGTGTGGTAAGTTAGATAGGGAAAATAACTTTCCCATGTTTGGTTGGAGGAATCTAATTTTAGGTGGGAATGTCATTCCCATCACTTTACCACTTGAGTGGGAAAGTGGTGGGAATGACATTCCCATCTAAAAGGGTGGGAAAGTTCACTTTCCCAGAAAAGTGCTACTATTTTTCCCTTGTCTTTCTCTTATATTCTCAAAATTTAATAACTTTTCCATGTTAACCAAACATGGTAATCCTATTCCCACAAAAATAAAAAATTATACTTTCCCATTAAAATAATATTCCTAGGAAAGTAGTGTGAATGACATTCCCACATGATATCTAAGATACCACGAACCAAATATAACCTTAATGTTAAAGATAACATAATTTCAACAGAAAAATGTTAAAGATAACAATTACAATCTTCTGTTAGGAGTTACAATGCTTCAAAGGTCAAAATCAAATGACTCAAATCAGTTAGATTGGGAACATAGAAAATATTTATCTTTCATCTAATAAAACGCCTATCACAGGAAAAACATCTAATAGTATTTGACATGAAAATTTGCAAAATTAACGGAAATCAGTTGGTTCAAGTGATTCAACACTTGTTCTCTTCTTAAGTAAGGTCTCGAATTCGAAACTTGTACATCTCAAAACTCCAAATAGCATACGTTAGAAGGAATTTTAAGATTCGTATACTATTTGTCTACTTCGTTTCAAAATGGGAAATTGTCAAGGATAAAACAATGTGCAATATTCCTAGTGTAATATATATATTGCAATTTGCAATATGTTCAATTGCTTCGTCCTTTCTATTTACAATTTATTATATACTTTCTTAACATGTTATGGAATGGCAAAACTTCGTCTCACACTAACCACCAAATAAAAAGTCAAATTTCGGATAGGCACAGCCGGTGAAGCTACTCACAATCCTTTGAAATGTTCAAACTTGAAACAATGAGCACCAAGAATAACGCGTTCCATACCATTGACTTGATATCTATCGATGCATGCCATTGGAAGTCAACTAGCATTGTCTCTTTTTGAGCTAAAATCAATTTCACCCCTTTCCATATTCCTCTTCCTCTTCCATGGTTGAGGTTTGACAGAAATGGGAAAGCTTAGCCATAATCTCCATATCCAACACTTTAGCCATCCTCATCTGCTAGAACTAACCAACCAGACTCTTAACATTTCCCCATGTTCAGCCTGCAATCTCCCACCCTCTGGATGGATGTACACTTGCAAGCCTTGTAACTTCTCCCTGCACACTTCCTGCAGCCAACTGCCACAGCTCATCACCCATCCGGCGCACCCTGGCCACTCTCTGACACTCCTCCCGACCCCTGCTTACCCGGTAGGGTTTTTCAGTTGTGATGCATGTGGTCAACGAGGCCATGGGTTCAGCTACCATTGTAGCCAGTGTGATTTTGATATCCACTCCGTTTGTGCTTCCAAGCCGCTTTCTCTCGTCCACCAGTCTCATCCTTGCCAGCTTCAGCTCTTCTTTTACCCTCCTTATCAAACCAAAGGCTTCTCTTGTGACGTCTGTCATCAGATTGGTGGATCGAACCATTGGCTGTACCGTTGCAGCGTATGCAGTTTTGATGTCCATTTGAGTTGTGCAACTACTGCAGCAACTTATAATACAAACACAACTAGACAGGTTAACCCCCAGTTTCAGGTTCAGCCAATGACTCAATTTCCAGGAGCATCCAATTTGCAGTATGGGAATATGCCTGTACAGATGAACACTCAATATCCAGTACAGATGAACACTCAATATCCGGCACAGATGATGAACAATCAATATCCTGCACAGATGATGAACAATCAATATCCTGCACAGATGAACAATCAATGTTACATGCAGCAGCAGCAGAACCAAAACAATGGAAATCCTTTGGTGGATGCGGCTATTCAGGGCTTTGTGGAAGGAGCAGCTCAACAAGCTGGACAGGATTTTATGCAGAGTTTGACAGGTAATGATTCCAATAATGATGACAATGGTGGTGGTGATGATGGTGGCAATGGTGGCAACAATGGGATACTGAATATTGGATTGGGTCTTCTCTTTTGAGTGGCATGTTTGGTTTGGTGTTTCCTGGTTAATGCTTGTAAAAATTTGGATGATCAGGAATTCAGGAAGGTCAAATTACAGCCATCAACAGGTGAAGAAATAATAGGATAATGAGAGTTGAACTGGTATTTCTTTAGTTCTCTATTGACTTTTTTTTCTGCCATAAGGCCATGTTTAAAGGTTATGAAGGCTTTTGTTTAATGTGAAAGACTAGTTTGTTTATTGTGAAGCTCTGCTAATGGTTTTCTTTCTCTTCCTAAATTAAACTCTGTGTTTCTACCTGCAATGGGCATAAGCCAAGTTGAACTTGATTAATATGAAAACTTTTATTAGTGTTTTACTTTCTGTACTGTTTACAATTAGTTCATTATTCCTTTTCTCTTTAGAAATGAATTAATTCATTATTCTAACACAACAATGGGCTGAACTTCAAATATAATATCCTATGATCAAATTTTATTTTAATTAAAGATTATAATTAATGTATGGATAAGATTATAACAATAGGCAAGAAAACGGCTAGAGCACCAATGTTGAATGGTATTATCTATTTGGCCCATAAAGAGAACAAAGATTCTGTATGCCCAAGGCAGAGAGCAAAAGCCAGAAACTCTAGGCAGTAAGGCATGCATATCTGCCAATTACAACTTACAAGACCAAAATTTAGCCCAATTTAAAAAGTGAAAATTCACATTTTCTTGGAAGGGTTGCCAGTGAATAATTCACATTTCATTATAAACATGAACAATATTTAACACCAAGGATGATTTCATTTAATGCTGCCTAAGCAAACAGCTTAACAGAGAAGTTGAAAATGATGTTCTAATAGCATTGTTAGTCATCATAAGAACTACTTTAGTCAATATGTTAAAGCACATGTAAAGTCTCACATGCTTTTACCAGCTAATGAACAAAAACATGTCAACGCAGGCAAAGGAGTGACATGTATGCCGGTGAACCAGTTAAAACTTAAAATCTACGCATCTTCCATGGTGTAATGTTTGCCTAAGCTTTAGCTTTACTGCATGACCCAATACTCTTGAACTTGACCATCTGCAAGTGCAAAGAAACCCATCTATTATGCCAATACCAAGAGCTCCAAGACTAAAGTATCACAAACTCTCAAAAGCCACAAATAAAAAGTTCATAAAGTAATTAATGAAGTTTGAAAACCCTTACTCCCGAGAGTAACAGCTCGGTTTGCCAGAGCATCAGCTTCAGAGTTCAATTCCTTCAAAACAAACAATGTATTATTTCAGATAACTCATTTGCAACCCGAGAACAAGAATGCAATGTTCAAGTTGACAATAAAACAAGGGGAATTCCAAGAGTTCTTTGAACATAAACACAACAATCAGTTTTTGAAAGAATCTGAAATTGTGATACGTAGAGTTTCATATGCGGTAAGGTAACATGAATGACTACAATTGATATAAATACAAACTCTAGTTATTACAGAGACGCTATTGAAGAAGTAAGCAAAAGATCATAACAAAATCCTCTATTCATCATATATCCCATGATGTTCATATTGTTCCATTATAATTAATAATAACTAATCTAAAACCAGCAATAATATTATATGGTGGAAAAGATAATGGTAAGGAAAGCCTGTACCCTGTCAATGTGATTGATGTGGAATGAGATAAACTTATCCTTAAGCTCCCTTGCTTCTTTATTCAACTCAACCAAATTCTGACTTTTGATTTTCCACAGACCCTGAACCTATTTCATGAGGAAGTTCAAACGAATGAGATGAACCAAGGTAGAAAATAATGAACACAGAGAATATCTTAAACTAGTAAAAAGCAATAAAACTCTCAACCTGCATACAGACAAGGTTAGAGTCTCCTTTTACTCGAATGTGCTTAAAGCCCTTTTGAAGAGCATACTTCATTCCCAGAATGGCAGCTCGATATTCAGCCACATTGTTTGTGGCAATGCCAACGCCTTCACACAATCGACAGATCTGATATATTTTAAGGTTAGTTACAGCTAGGCCAAGAAGGATTCATAAACTAAAATGGTTGCATATAATTCAAGTGACAGCATACCACTCTTCCATCTGCAGTGCGTAAAATTGCTCCTGCACCAGCTGCTCCTGGATTTCCTTTAGAGGCACCATCAAACTCAACGATACAGGACTGCTAGGCAATGACATAAATCACATTCTTAGTCAAACTAACAGTATACAGAATGCCATAGTATTCTAGATATGCTCTTAATTATGGTGTTTGTCAAGCTCTTGGTGCTGATTGTGGTATAAGACTATAAGTGAAAGACATTTTGGTTTTATAATGTTAACTCACCGAATCAGAGATCATCATCTGAGTTTCAATCTGATTAGTCATGTTTCTATGTTTCAAATGTGAGGTTGCTAAAACCAGCTCCTGCGATAACAGAGAAAAGCCTGTCTGTCAACTTAGTAAACATTGAGACATTGTTCTGCAAATGCTTTGATTGTCTATCAGATGTTCAAGAGACAGCAAAAAATACCCAACTATAATATTAGTAATAACCGTTATTATTATACAATGTCCATTTAAAAGACTGAATCTGATGAAATTTACAACTATTTAAAGTCCACAACCAAGAGAAACTTCAAACTTCTCAAGTTGATATGAGCATCTAGAAATTGCCACATGTTTGCACATAATAATAATATCTGACCCAAAATATTGCATGCATGAGTTAATCACAATTTTAATATTCCATAACTTTCAACAAATAACCTTGCCAAGTACCTGGTGCACCCTATTTGGTGAAGGATCCCTGTTGGATGTAGTTCCTCCATAAGATGGTTGCTGAAAGCAAATAAGCATTCTTAATGAGCATTTCCCTTTCTTGTGGAACTACTTAAGCCAAGTAAGAACAAAAAGACATAGCACACATTCATAACATACATACATATACAGATACAGTTGCAAAAGCAGACAGTGAAAATTCAAATGAATCAAAAGGGGAAAAAGCATCAACCTGAGGAAGGCAAGGGAAAAGTTTGCCAAAAGTGCTATCATTAACATCAGAGGCACTGATAGAATAGGCAGCATTTTTGAGTCCAAGAGAATCAAGGTGGCTCTCAGCTTCCCTCGACAAACCATATCCTTTATATATAATAAAGGGAGTATCATGTCCCTATAAAAATAAAAAATGAAAAGTAATGAAATTTCAACAATTCAAAGCACATATTTTTGAATGAGTACAATTGTAACTGCATTCAGGAACAGTTATTTAAGAAAAAGAAACAAAAAAAAGTTTTAAAATTTGAATGCAAATGTAATCAAGCCTTTTTTTCCCGTTGATTTCATCAAGATAAAACATACCCAGAATCGAAAATGTAAAACTTGACATAAAAAAACCCCTTAAAATCTTTATCTTTATTTTGAAACAAATACTTGCTGGAATGTTAAGAAGAAGGAAAAACGGGATTTGAAGATTTTTTTTTACCCCTTTAACATCTCTATGAACATCACTTAAACTTCTGTATACGCCAATAAAATCTCCCTTCTTAATCATATAGAAAGCATCTTTCTCTTCCGCCATTGATGATGAAGAACAACCGAAAATTCTGAAGAGTTTGAAGGGTGTGATTGAGATGAGAACTGAGAAGCGCTGTAGTAGAAAAGTTTTGAAATTTGAATTGAGAACTAGTGGGTCTTTTCAGTTTTGAAGTCAGGGTTTCAAAAAAAGTTTCCCAGGGAGAGACAGACAGTTATCGAAGAGACAAGGCGACGAGACAAGACTTGAAACTTAAAAGGGCAGTAAGGAGCATTTGGAATGGTCCGAGTAATGGATTTTTAGTTCCAATAGGTTAGGGTTTGTTGCCTAGCAACTTCAAGTATTAAAAAAAAAAAGAAAAGGGGACAATAATGAACTTTTGCCCTCTGCTTTTGGGCTGTGGCGGGAAACATGAAAACAGAAGAAAGAGAGAAATGGGCCCTTAGTCCTTAGATGATTTATTATGGACCTAATTTCAAGAAATGAAGGTCTTTATTTTAAAGATTATTATAATTAATCAATGTATGGATATATAAGATTATAACAATAGGAAAGGAAGAGCTAGAGCACCCATGTTGAATGGTATATCCATTTGGCACATAAAGAGAAGTAATAAAGATTTTGTATGCCTAAGGCAGAGAGCAAAAGCCAGAAACTCAAGGTAGGGAATAAGGCATGCAAGCAAATCTGCTAATTACAAGCACCACAATTTAGCCCAATTTAAAAAGTGAACGATTGAATGGTAAAGTGAAATTCCATATTTTCTTGGAAGGGTCGGCTTGCCTGTGAATAATTCACATTTCATTATAAAAATGAACAATATTTAAACACCAAGGATGATTTCATTTAATGCTGCCCAAGCAACAGCTTAACAAAAAAGTTGAAAATGATGTTCTAATAGCATTGTTAGTCATCATAAGAACTACTTTAGTCAATATGTTAAAGCACGAGTAAAGTTTCACATGCTTTTACCAGCTAATGAAAAAAACATGTCAACGCAGTCAAGGGCAGTGACATATATGCCGGTGAACCAGTTAAAACTTAAAATCTACGCATCTTCCATGGTGTAATGTTTGCCTAAGCTTTAGCTTTACTGCATGGCCCAATACTCTTGAACTTGACCATCTGCAACTGCAAGTGCAAAGAACCCATCTATTATGCCAATACCAAGAGCTCCAAGACTAAAGTATCACATCACAAACTCTCAAAAGCCACAAATAAGAAGTTCATAAAGTAATTAATGGAGTCTGAAAACCCTTACTCCTGAGATTAACAGCTCGGTTTGCCAGAGCATCAGCTTCAGAGTTCCATTCCTTCAAAACAAACAATGTACTATTTCAGATAACTCATTTGCAACCCGAGAACAAGAAAGCAATGTTCAAGTTGACAATAAAACAAGGGGAATTCCAAAGTTGTTTGAACATAAACACAACAATCAGTATTTAAAAGAATCTGAAATTGTGCTAAAGTAGAGTTTCATATGCGGTAAGGTATGCGGTAAGGTAACGTAAATGACTACAATTGATATGAATACAAACTCTAGTTATTACAGACGAATTACTAGAATTGACACTATTCAAGAAGTAAGAAAAAAAAAATCATAAAAGAATCCTCTCTCATCATATATCCTCATGATGTTCTTATTGTTCCATTATAATTTATAAAACTAATCTACAACCAGCAATAATATTATATGGTGGACAGATCATGGTAAGGAAAGCCTGTACCCTGCCAATGTGATCAATGTGGAATGAGATAAACATATTCTTAAGCTCCATTGCTTCTGTATTCAACTCAACCAAATTGTGACTATTGATTTTCCACAGACCCTTGACCTATTTCATGAGGAAGTTCAAATGAATGAAATGAACCAAGGTAGAAAATAATGAACATAGAGAGAACATGTTAAACTAGTAAAAGCAATAAAACACTCAACCTGCATACAGACAAGTTCAGAGTCTCCTTTTACTCGAATGTGCTTAAAGCCCTGTTGAAGAGCACACTTCATTCCCAATATGGCAGCTCGATATTCAGCCTCATTGTTTGTGGCAATGCCAACGCCTTCACACAATCGACAGATCTGATATATTTTAAGGGTTAGATAAAGCTAGGCCAAGAAGGATTCATAAACTAAAATGGTTGCATATGATTCAAGTGACAGCATACCACTCTTCCATCTGCAGTGCGTAAAATAGCTCCTGCACCAGCTGGTCCTGGATTTCCTTTAGAGGCACCATCAAACTCAACAATACAGAATTGCTGTATTGACATAAATGACATTCTTAGTCAAACTAAGAGTATACAGAATGCCATAGTATTCTAGATATGCTCTTAATATGGTGTTTGTTGAGCTCTTGGTGCTGATTGTGGTATAAGACTATAAGTGAAAGACATTTTAGTTTTACAATGATAACTCACCGAATTAGAGGCCATCATCTGAGCTGCAATTTGATTAGTCATGGTTCTATGTTCCATATAATGTGCCAGCTCCTGCGATAACAGAGAAAAGCCTGTCAACTTAGTAAACATTGAGACATTGTTCTGCAGATGCTTTGATTGTCTATCAGATGTTCAAGAGAAAGCAAAAAATACCCAACTATCATACTAGTAATAACCGTTATTATTATACATGTTCATTTAAAAGACTGAATCTGATGAAATTTACAACTACTAAAAGTCCACAACCAAGAGAAACATCAAACTTCTCAAGTTGATATGAGCATCTAGAAATTACCACATGTTTGCACATAATATCTGACCCAAAATGTTGGGTGCATGAGTTAATCACAATTTTAATATTCCATAACTTTCAACAAATAACCTTGCCAAGTACCTGGTGCACCCTATTTGGTGAAGGATCCCTGTTGGATGTAGTTCCTCCATAAGATGGTTGCTGAAAGCAAATAAGCATTCTTAATGAGCATTTCCCTTTCTTGTGGAACCACTTAAGCCAAGTAAGAACAAAATGACATAGCACACATTCATAACATACATATATATACAGATACAGTTGCAAAAGCAGAAGTAAACATTGAAGTTTCAGATGAATCAAAAGGGGAAAAAGCATCAACCTGAGGAAGGCAACGAAAAAGTTTGCCAAAAGTGCTATCATTAACATCAGAGGCACTGATAGAATAGGCAGCATTTTTGAGCCCAAGAGAATCAAGGTGGCTCTCAGCTTCCCTCGACAAACCATATCCTTTATATATTTCATGTCGCTATAAAAATAAAAGATGAAAAGTAATCAAATTTCAACTATTCAAAGCACATATTTTTGAGTGAATACGATTGTAACTGCATTCAGGAACAGTTATTTGAGAAAAAAGAAACAAAAAAAGGTTTTAAAATTTGAATGCTAATGTAATTAAGGAAAAATGGGTTTTACAGAAGGCCCTTTTTTACCCCTTTAACATCTCTATGAACATCACTTAAACTTCTGTATACGCCAAAAACATCTCCCTTCTTAATCACATAGAAAGCATCTTTGTCTTCCGCCATTGATGATGAAGAACAACTGAACATTCTGAAGAGTTTGGAAGGGTAATTGAGTTTGGAAGGGTAATTTGGACTGGTGGTAGTAGAGTACTGGACTTATAGTTCTAGTAGCTAGGGTTAGGGTTTCATACCTAGCAGCTTCAAAGTATTATAAAAAGAAAAAGGGCAGTGAGGAACTTTTGCCCTCTGCTTTGGGCTTTGGCGGGAAACAGGAAAACAGAAGAAAAGAGAAATGGGCCCTTTATGGACCTAATTTCAAGAAATGGAGTTTTTTTTATATGGGCCTTTTTCCCTTGGACTTCCTCTTCTGGACTGTTAATCAAAGTTGAAAATTCCCCAACGCCTTCCGGTGTTTATCCTTTCTCCTTGAACTCTGCTAAGATAATTTTTGATATTTGGGGTTCGGGGAGAGAAATGGCGGTTTCATCTTGGACTACAACAACAAAATTTTCATCTGTATATCATTTTCCACAACTTCCTCCCGTTTCTTCAACTCTACCTCCAAGTTTAAGCTTCCAGGGCAGGGGCAATGGTATCAACTTGGGCAGTTTTCAAGGTGGGAGCTTTTCAAGGCTTTCTGTGGTTAATTCAAGTTCTCCCACTGCTTCTTCAAATACCCATCAAGGAATCTGGGAAGACCCAGATGATGGAAGTGGAAGTGAATTTGAGGAGGAAGAGGAAGAAGAAGCAGAGGAAGTCGAAGAGAATGATGAAATTGGTTTTCAAAAAGGAAATGATGTTGGGGTTGTTGACATGAATACAAGCAACCAATACGAGGAAGACCTTATCAAAGGTTTGTAAGAACTTTCTTGTTTAAATGCTTATAGTTTTATAGGTAGACATTAGATAGAAATTTTGATTCTTTCTGTATTCTGCTACTCTAAGGAATGCTAGTAGGTAGAGCTTCCACTTAGTAACTTATGACATAATGAATTTATGATGTTAATTCTTGTAACTAATTTCTGTTTTCCCACTTGAAATTACTTCTATAACTCTGCATGAGGGCAAGCTTCCATTTTGTGGTCTTGATAGGATGAAGAAGACTTTATTAAAGTTGTGCTTCTTATCTTTAGTTATCCTCTCTGTTTGTCTCAAATAGTTGTAACTATATTGATTATATTGCCATTGGCCTTGAAAATGTTACTCGGGTAATTATCCTTATATGGGATTAGTTGAGTTGTCAAGATGTTGCTTTTATTAGTTTAGAACCTCATATGGTTTATCTTTGTCAGGTAAATCATGACAGAAAAATTTTTCTATTCTCTTTATAGTCATTGATAGGGAACATTGGTCCTTTGAATCACAAAATTACTGGTAAATGATTATACTCTTTACTGATCAGTTAACATTCTCCTCTTTATAATAAGGAAATTTTGTTCTAATTAATTTCTGTTTAGACCTAGTTTTCTCAAATCATAGTTACCAGTTGGTGAACAGTTTCAAGGAAAGCATAGAGAGTTGTATCCTTAATTCATTGTGCTCCCATTTTCTTCTTTGTTATACTTTGCTAGATTCCTTTTGTATATAACTAAGTTTTCTATGTTTTGTATTCCTTGCAAAGATCAAGCAATAATGGAAGAATATTTACTGGTTATTGCAGAAGTTGAGCAGCTTTTGGGACCAGAAGAAAAAGCAATTCTGCAGCAGAATGCCACTCCAAACTTGAGCAAAATCTCAACTGTAATTTAGAATACTTTACAATTTGTTATACTATAGAGTAATTTTTTTATTTTCCTATATCAGCTGCTCAATATTGTTTGAACTACTTTTTCTTCACTTGAAAACATATAAAGCTTATATTTTCTTATATAGACTGATCATTGAACTTCCTGTCACCCTGATTTCCAGGCTAAATGGAAGCCACTTCAAACTCTTGCGCTGTCATTACAGATACCTTTTATGGACAAATTACTTGAAGATGGGCTCGACATAGATGAGACTGATGAGGTATAGTGGTATTCTTACTTGTATCTTAATATTTAAAATTTAGTTTTGGCAGCAGTTTCTAGTATAACAAATATAATTTTAATATGATGAGACAGGATGGTCACACTGCTCTTCATAAGGCAATTATTGGTAAAAAGGAGGCTGTAATCAGTCATCTTTTAAGAAAAGGTGCAAATCCACATGTCATAGATAAGGTGAGGTAACATTTTGTTATGAAAAGCCGGTTTCAACTTCCTGTTCCTTGCATCTATTAAACTTAAATTCATGTGTATATCCTGATGACAGGATGGTGCAACCCCACTTCACTATGCAGTTCATGTTGGTGCTATGCAAACTGTGAAATTGTTGCTCAAGTACAACGTAGACGCAAATGTTGCAGATAGAGTGAGTTGCTTGTAAACTCTCTTAACCCCTATATCAGCTTGTGACTTTGCTTCTTAATTCTTCTGCTACCCCTTCTTGCAGGATGGATGGACGCCATTGCACATTGCTGTTCAAAGTAGAAATAGAGATATAGTAAAAGTTTTGTTGATCAATGGTGCGGATAAGACTAGAAAAACAAAGGTAAGCAATAATGACAATTGCATCCTTTTCTTTTTTCTCTATCATATTTTTATTGTTCCATTTTGATAGATTATGCATAGTTTTATTCACAACTTGGTTAACTGTCTGTAGCCCTGAGCAAGCGGACTTAGTTGGTGCTAACCTTTCTCTTACATTTTTATTTTAATGACTGATATGTAAGATATGAATAACCATGCTTACTTCTTTTCTATATTTTTACAATATTTCAGTACCATTTTTTCTTCTTTCTTTTGCTGAAAAGTAAGATATCACTGACTTGCTATTAACTGTCTCATAATTTTGCTTTTCCTCCATGCTTAAACGTAAATTTAATGTTCTAGAGTTACGGTCATTTCAGGACGGAAAAACTGCCTTGGATTTAAGCTTGTGTTACGGAAAGAACTTCAAGTCTTATGACGTTGCCAAGTTACTCAAAATAGTCCCAGTTGATGGGGATCTATGATGGGTAGAAAGCATGCCTGGACTTCAAGATGGAATATACAGTGCAAAAAGATTATTTTACAACATGGTTTAATCTTCCAAGCTGTGCTGAGAGAGAACTTGATTACAAGATGAGGTAATTAATTCATCTTAACAATCCCCTTGTCATTGAAAATCCTTAAACGTTTGGCTCATGATCCTGGAAGTCCTCTGTAACTGTCTGGAAGACCGAAGATGGTAATATGTGGAATGCATTCAGAAATGCAGTGATGTGATGCAATGGCATTGAGAGTAGGAGCCATGTCTTCATAAGTTGGATGACAATGTCACTTCCAGTGATTGTCAAATGTGGAAAGAGAATTATGCCATTGAACAATTCCAACCGCTTATGGTTGGAAGTCAAATGTTTCTTTTTCATTTCATTTTTGCTGAAACTGTTAATAGCAAAGTAGGTTTCCCTTCATTGTTTCATTCCCTTGTTCATGTTTTATTATGAATGTAACTTATTCTAGATTATTGAAAATAAAAATCTTACTTGGTTGAGAGAGTTGGTGAAAAAGACTTGATGGACAACAAGTTCACAAGCATTTAGAACAATGAATGTGGTTGGTTCTTCTGTAATGAAAACAACTATATGAACTTCACTTGAAAAAGTACAAGCAGAAAGGTTAAGTTTGAGATAAAGATCATAATGTTTTGGGACAGCAAATTTTGGTAGCCTTGATTGGCCTTTGAACTGCTTTACGTTCTCTTTTAAATCCAATTTTTCCCTTCCAGTTCCAACTGAACTCAATTTGACCAAATGAAAAGTTTATTGTCCAAAGATGACAAAGTTTGAACCTGAAATTACTTATTATAGCAGAGCAAAATGAATTCATATCCGAGTAAATCCGACCCACATATAAATCAACGGCCCTTAACCATTTCATGCCAAAAACTTTGGTCCAAACATACACACAGAAGTAAAACCCTTTCAAATGGATAGGGACTTGGGGACTGACTGGGGAGGGAGAGAAAAAGCCCAACAAAAACATAATCAGAAACCCACCCTTGTCTTCAGAATTCAGATAATACAAGAAACTCAAATTTGTTCCACTTCTGAGTTCTTACCAAGAAGGGAAAAATGGCAACAGTCTCCGCATTTTCAACTCCTCTCCGTTTGATATCCAAAACCCATTTCAACAATGCCAAAAGCCTCCCCTTTCATCCAAACTCTATCCATTTGCAGACCAAAGTCAGCACCTTTTCTTTCAAAAACTTAACCTTATCATTCCCGAGGAAGGAACAGTGTCTCCATGTGAATTGGAAATTGAAGTCTGCTGAAGAAGAAGCAGTGGCTGTTCCTGAAGAAGAACAGCAACAAGAAGAGGAAGCAGCTTCGACTGAACAACAGGAGTCGGTTTCTGTCCCTGTCTCTCCTTCAGACACTTTGAAAATGTACTTTCAGGTATGGGTTTTTATGCTGTTCTCGTATGGGAATACTGAAATGTGGTAATTCGGAATCAGAGCTGGCTTTGTCGTAACTGATTAAGACCTCCTGTTATGTTATGATGAAGATTTGTTTATTGAGTGATAATTTTGGGCAGTGAATGTGATTTTGGTGCTCAATTTCCTACAGTTTATATTCTACCGAAAGTAACTTTCAACTCATATATTTGTCTGAACTTCTAGCTTTAGATAACTTAGTCTTCTTTGTAAAAGTTGATTAAGTAATGAGGAATTCTTGTTGCTGTATATATTTTTCTGGATATTGAATTTTAGCTATAACTGGTTCTTTTAATCTTTTTAGTACTTTTTTCATAGAGTTTGATTTTGAAATTGAGCAATAATTGGTT
Source organism: Corchorus olitorius (assembly GCA_001974825.2). NCBI lineage: Eukaryota > Viridiplantae > Streptophyta > Magnoliopsida > Malvales > Malvaceae > Corchorus > Corchorus olitorius. Next base: position 31,069 of record AWUE01020927.1, on the reverse strand, counting down.
CCCGTGACTAGTTTTACTTGATTCTTTTATCTGTGTGGTTAGATGTACATTTGTCTGCAAAATTTTTTCTCCTTGGCCATTTCCTTGCTAGTTCACTGATAATCAGTCTTGATTGCTTGAAGGCAGATGGAACATTGAATGAAGCTGAAATTCCAAAAGTGGCCAAGGCTTTAGAGGTAGAAAACAATTTACTTTTTAACTATTTTATAGATAAGACTGTTGTGTGTATTGAGGCATGTTGATGTGAAAACACTATTCCCTTCTTTCTAAAGAATTACTGAGACCATTTAGTGCTTTAGGTAGGTTTCCAATTACTATTTTATAGTAGCTTAATGAATTTTTAAGCTAACAGATTATTAAGTTGGCTGTTGGGAGAGGAATGAGTTGAATATTTTGCATTTTAGCTAATTTTCAGATTCAAACTGATTAGAAATACAAAAGTATAAGTCAGAGCCTTGAGGATATCTTGCCATTGGCTTTGATTTTAATGTTAAATTGTTCTATGATAGAAGCAAACTGTAGTAAAATTAAACTGTAACTTACTTTAGCATAATAAATGATCATTTGTGATGGCATGATATATTTTGTCTTCAAACTCATACTGAGCTCTACTTCCGCAACGGAGGAATCTAACTTGTTCTGTCAGTTTATTTGGATCCTAGATCTTAGGCTAGTGTTTCACCCAATGCTTTACAGTATGGCTCCCTACAGGGTATATTTCACATTTCAGACCCTACCCCAGTCCCCAGTCCCCAGTCCCCAGTCCCCACCCATAATTATATTATTCCCAAATCTCAACCAAAAACAGAATAAGAAAAATTGCAGCTGTTTGATGTAGAACTATAGTTTGTTGTATATTCTTGATTACACTGTCTTTAATTTTGTTTCACTACAAATTATGATCTAATGTAATATCATGAAAATTTTATGATTTATCTGTTTCTCATAGGAAGCTGAAGGCATTTCAGACGTGAAGGTTCAAGTTATTGAGGGCATTGGCACTGTTGAGGTGAGCAACTTTTTGACGTTGCTTCATGTCTTGTATTTTAGATTTCAATTAACTTCCCTTGAGCACCTTCTTTAATCTGTGGGATCATAAAGCTTGTGGTCTTTGTTAAAAGAAACAATAATGACATATTATGATATATGTGATGGAATGTGAGCTTTTCCTATATATGTTGCTGGTTCTTACATATAAGTAACTTTTCAATGCAATCATTAAATTTTCTGAGACCTTTACCCCAAAAAGGACTACTAACTTAGTGTGGAGGGTTTTAATACACTCAGACTCAGTCCATGGTTTATTCACTAAGTTCTCTATGTTCATTTCAATTTTTGTGTACTTTAGCAAGAGATTTGAATACTTACAATGTGGGATAATGACTCTTTTATTTTCGTTTCCAGTTAACAAAACAGACGACAGTTCAATCTACAGGAGTGGCTTCCAGTTTGGTTGAGATCATACAGGGTGCAGGATTCAAATTACAAACATTAAATTTGAGTTTTGATGATGAAGAGGAAATTCTTGTCTAGAAATCATATTTAGATCACAAAAGCTACTAAAATGGAGAAATTTGTATCTTCGAACTTGTCAGAGAATTTTTATTTTTCATTGCCTTTTCCATTTGTTTATTTCAAGAATGGAATCAGTAATCAGTCAAGATCTTGGTATCCCATAGGTGCTGCTCAAGAGAACCTGTATTTCACTTATTGCTTAGTGTTTATAGGCTTGACCTTGCAAGTAGTAGTAGTATATGTGCCCGTTTGGCTTAACTTGAAGTTCTTCTAAAAAAGTGATTATGGAAAAAGTTTCAATTCAGAGCTTCTGGTTTTTAGTTCAAAAACAACTAAAAAGCACTTCTGGATTTTCAGTTTGGCCCAGCTTAAGCTTTTTTCATTAGATAAGCTGTTAAATAAGCTGGGCCAAACGGACCCATAATATAAGACATGCTTGAGACTGTTTTGAACTTGCAAGTTGCAAAATCATGATTATGTTTTCTGGATTATGTTTTCTGAGGTAAAGAATCAATCATTGGCTTTATCTTCTTTTCCAAGAAAGGCTTAGTTTCTCCAAAACAGCCCCATTTGAGGTGACAATAAATGTGATAGTTGGTGGAATCACATCACCTGTTATAGTCACAACACCCCACCTTCCTTTTTAGCGTTTGTTTGGTTGGAAGGGAGGGTGTGGAGGGTTTTGGAGGGCTAAATGCGTAATTTAGGTTCTAACATTCGACACAAACTACAATTCAGGTTCTGCCGTTAGCTTTTGTGTTAATTTAGAATCAAACGTTATCGTGTTGTATCATTTTAGGCTATCGGCCAGTGTTTACCTTACACGCACCAATAACATGCTGACATGTGTCTTTTCTTTTTTTTTTTAAAAAAAAATAAAATTGATTTTAAAATTTCAATAATTATCAAAATCAATTATTAAATATTTTTCTTTAAAATTAAAAAAAGAAGAAGAAGCAATTTTCAATTTTTTTCTTCCACTTTTTTAGCCGCGACCCACCTTTTAAATTTCTATATATACCTAATAACTTTTTTTTAATCCTTTACTTTTTGGATCAAACCACCCTTTTTTCAAGAACACCTCAAGAACACCAAGAACACCAAGAACAAACCCAGCCACCAGTGGACAATCCAAGCAAAATCAAAGGCTCCAAAAAGTACCAAATTGCTCTATTAACACATACTACTCCCCTAACATAATCCCAGGCTTGTACTTCAATTTGGTAGCATCAATAACATTAAAACAATCTTGAATTGTCGACAAGGACAAAGTTTGACCAAGCTAAATCAAAGAGCGAAAACCCAATTCGACAAGGATATTATAAGATTATTTTTTTCACAACAAAATTAGGGGAAAAAAAGCCATTTCTTAAACCACAAATTAGCCAAAATCAGCACATACCCAGATTCAAGTTCAAGGTATAATAAAGAAGAAAAATTCAAAAAGAGCTCAAGCTTCATTGGCTTGATCTCGAACCCATATATCAGAATCCAAGTTCATGCCAAAAACAAAACTCAAATCAAAATAACAATTTAAGTACCCAGCGCTCACGTGGCCTCTCTTCTTCCTGTTCTTCTTGAAACAGGTAGTCATTTTCGGCCGAAATGGGTCTCTGCTTTGCTGCGGCTGCTGCTGCTGGGGAGAGGAGTGGTGCAATTTTCCTTTTATTTTTGAAATATAGAAAAAATTAAGTTCTTTTTCTTCTCAGAAACCCAAAATCAAACAAACAAAATTGCTTCTTAACAGAAAACGAAAAAACAAAAGAAAATAATGGGAGCTTTGAGAGATGGGAGTCTCTGCGGCTAGAAAAGGTGATAAGCTACGGTGTTTGTGGAGAAGGGAAGCAGAGGCGGCGAATCTCTCTTCATCGCTCAAGTCCTTCAACGATCTCCACTCTCAGCCTGCTTTGAAAGATTGCTTGGACCTCTTTGATGACGCGAGTCGACTCAAGAAATTAATGGGAGCTTTTTTAGATGGATTTGTGGAGAAGTAATCAGAGGCGGCACTGGTTTGATGAAATCGGGGCTAGGGTTTCGGTTTAAGGGAGGAGTAGGAAGAGGGAGAAGAAGAAAATAGGAAGAAGGCGAAGCAGAGGCGGTGTTCGTAGTTTGTTTTCTTTGAATCTGGAATTGAATCTGGAATCAAATCTGGGAAGGGGAAGGATTCTTCAAAAGGGAGAAGAAGATAAACTTTGCATAAAATTAAATAAAAATTTGGTTTGGGCTTTTTATTTGGAATCTGATTTTTTTTTTTCATTTAAAAACTTTTTTTTCTTTAAACCTTATTTATTTATTTTTTTGTTTTTCGCCAAAAAATTTTTTAAAAAAATCTTTTTCAGATGCCACGTGGCTCCACGTGGATTGCTTCACGCGGGGAAATTAGTGCGTGTTTTGTCAACAGACGATCCTGTCTAATTTTAACCTGTTTTGACACATCCCGATAACATTAGATCCTGAATTGACACAAAAGTTAATGTTAGAACCTGAATTGTAGTTTGTGTCAAACGTTAGATCCTAAATTGCGCATTTAGCCGTTTTGGAGGGGTGGGCTTTTGTTTGGTTGGAGGGGTGGGCCTTTGGAAGGGGTTTGAAAGAGCCATTAAAACTCGTCTAAACCCCTTATATTGCACTCCTCCAAATTGGGGTATTTAAATATTTTGGAGGCGTGGATGTTGGCTAAATATTTAGTGGTCAAAATTACCCTCATATCATAAATGTAAATCCGAAATTGACCTTATCAAATAAAACCCTATCTACTCCATCCTCCATATTATTAAGATGAAATTTATATTTCAATTATAAATTATCATGTTATATTTGAAGTTTATTTTTAGATATAATAAATTAGAAAGCATTTCCATGTATCAAAATAATATATTTTGTAAAATATATTAATTATTGATTTTAGTATAAATTATTTTATAATGATAAAAATAATAATATGCTCAATATAATTATTATACACCTTCACACTGTATAAACATAATTATTATTTTCTTTTGCATGAGAAATAATCAAATGTATAAAAAAAAAAACTATATCATTTCTCACTTCCTATACATAAGGGTAAGGGTAAATTTGTAAAATATGTAAAAAACTTTTCCTAATCCTCCTCCCAACCAAACACAAAACATGAGAACACCCCTCGTTACCCTTCATTGAACAAAAGATATAATATTTAAAACTCCTCCACCCTCCTCCCCTCCCTACTCCCCCCACCCCCCTTGAACCAAACAAAGGCTTACTGCCTTCATTGCCCTTTCAGATTGCCCTGTAGATATAGTCATTAGTTTGGAAATTTGTTTTTCTTTTATTTTGTTTTGGAATTAAAATATTTGAGATTTTAGAATTCTTACCCACATCAATTGAGGTTGGTTAAATTGGTAAAACTTTATACCTCTGCTTGAAAGATTTGGGATTCGAGTCATGCCAACGTCCCCGCTGGTGGATGACCAAAAGAAATTTATGTTATGGTGGTTAAGGGGTTTGGTTCAATATGGTCCGGGTTTCCGGTTGAACCACCAGACAAAGCTAAACAAACCTAGTTTGACCGTTTGTCAGGGGCGGAGTTAACATTGACCCCACTGAACTTTTGAAAATTTATGGTATAGCCTTGTACTATTTACAATTTTAGTGATATATTTGTACTTTGACCCCACTAAATTTTATGAAAAAAATCATGATCCCTCTTGATTTGTTTTTTTTTTTGGCAAAAACACCCTTGAAATTTGCTTTTCATATCTTTATGATATGAATAATACAATATAATAATTCAATAGTAGTAAACTATTTCTAACTTTATAATTAATTTTCACTAAAAAAAACTTTATAATTAATTTGATTTACAACTTGTTACAATAGCTGTAATAATTATCTCAAGATTATTGTAATATTTACCTTAATTACCTCACTTACAAGAATTTCTTTTTTAAAGATTTTGAATGCCATAATAAAAGATCAATTTAGTAATCTACCATGACTAATACTAATTAGATTTGATATTTTTGAAATTATAACAAGAGTAGTTTTATCGATTTATCCCGCCTAACGTGACTTAATTCCAAACACTAAAATGTCTTACAAGTTACAACAATAAATACCTTAAATTTCAAGACTTACCCTATAAATTTTAAGAAATTAAATTTGTGACTAAACTTTGTATCACGTTAATTAGGTAAGACGATTTAGATCAAATAAAAATAATTTTCATTTAAAAAATAGTTTTAAAAGTAACTATATATAGAATAATATATTTTCTTTTATATATTTATTTAATATTTATATTAAAAAGAGAATTATGTAAATAATGAAATAACACAATTATATATTGACCCACTGATTCAAATTCCTCACTCCGCCACTGCCGTTTGTTGACTTCTGTGCTTCCCTACTTTCATCGGACCAGAGAGGCCAACGGATCACAGTTGAACTGATCTGATCGGTTGATACGTTTTGGTTTCAAAAACATTGGTTTTTTTTTTCCTTTAAATTTTAACAACTTTTGATGCTTTATTAATCTGTGTGAAATTTGTTTTTTCTTCAGATTTTTACAACTTTTAATCCTTTATTAATCTGTGTGAAATTTGTTAAAGTGACAGATAGATTGAAATAGAGGGAGTATGAATTATTTTCTTTCCAATACTCTAATTAAATGTGTAAGAAAAAGAACGATTTATTTTATTTTTCCCTAAAATGCGACTTGTCCAAAAGAAAGTGCCAAACACGGCTTAAGATACAATGGCATGTATAATGGATTCCTACTAAAAGAGATGATCTCCTACTATTAATATCAAGCCAATTCCTTCCTCTCGTCTCGTTTTAGTATTTTTCTCCATACACATTGTCTCTCCAAAAAGCTTGAAGCAAAGCTAAGCTTTCAGGTGAATCAAGCTATTGATTCCAATTAATTTATACAAAATTTCAAGTTTTTGCCATTTTAATTTTTAATGATTTTCTTTGAGCTAGAAAAAGTTAGCTCGTTCACAAATCAAACTTTGAAAATTTGCCCAAAAATGATTTGTGGCAAAAACTAGCTAACTATCCATAGCTCGGAAAATTCACGATCGGCCGGCAATAGAGATTTTGATCGGTGATTTTACTTGGATTTAAACTAAGGTCTCGTTTGATAATACTGAAAATTAAGTTCTAAAAGATTAAGTACTTAATTTTTAATACTGAATCTCATAAGTACTGAATTCAAACTTTAAAAATTGTTTGGTATTTTACTGAAAATCAAATATTGAATGTAAATATATTGTTTGATAAAAATAGCCACTTAATTCTGAAAATAATTTACTTTACATATTGTTACCTTTATCTTTATACTAGTTTTAGCTTTCACGTGCGTTTGCACGTGATCCAACGTGTTTAAATTAAATATTTTTATGAAATTTGATAAATCTCTAAAATTTTGATAACCTCCATATAAAATTTTGATAATTAACTATAAAGTTTTTATGACGATACTACAGAATTTCGAGAAACTCTATATGAAATATTGAAAATTTTGTTAACTTTCCTTTAAAATTTTGTTACACTCCCTATAAAAATTTTAATAACCACCTAATGAAATTTTGATAACCATCCTATGAAATTTTGATAACCTCCCAATGAAATGTTGGTAAGCGCACATTATGAAATTTTGAAAACTATACCATAAAATTATGATACCTCACTATGAAATTTTTATAAACCTCTTTATAAAATTTTGATAACCTCCATTTGAAATTTTGATAACCTCCCGAAATTTTGATAATCATCTTATGAAATTTTGATAACATCCCTATAAAATTTTTATAACCTCATAAAATTTTGTTAACCTCCTACGAAATTTTGATAAGAACACTATAAAATTTTGATAACCCCAATGGAATTTTGATAATTAACTACACCATAAAATTACGATAACTTACCTATGAAATTTTTTTTAATCTCCCTATAAAATTTTGAAAACCACACAATTAAATTTTGTTAATCTCACTATAAATTTTGATAAACTCATTATGAAATTTTAATTGCCACACAATGAAAATTCGATAACCTCTCCGTCTAAAATACCACATCATATAATTTTTGATAACCACACTATGAAATTTTGATAATCTCCCTCTAAAATTTCGATAACCTCCCATGAAGTTTTGTTAACCTCTATGAAATTGTGATTATTTCACTATTAAATTTTGGTAACGACACTTGAAATTTTGATAAGCTCACTCTATCTCACTACTATGTAACTTTTATAAGCACACTATGAAATTTTGATAATCTTCCTATGAAATTTTGATAACCTCCTTATAAAATTTGGATAATCGCCCTATGAAATTTTGATAACCAGAGTATGAAATTTTAGTAAGCTCCCTGTGAAATTTTGATAACCTTTCCATGAATTTTGATAACCTCCTTATGAAATTTTGATAACATCCCATGAAATTGTGATAACTACACTATAAAATTTTAATATCCTACCTATGAAATTTTGGTAACCTCACTATAAAATTTTGATAACCACACTATAAAATTTTGAGAACTACACCATAAATTTTAGTAACCACACAATGAATTTTGATAACCTCCAAAATTAAAAGCATAGGATCAACAATCCTTATCTTTTAATTAAACCTTAACAAAAATAAATTGATTGATTCGATTCACTCAAAAGCGAAACCCCCTAAAATAACTCTTTTAAAAATATTTCAAGAATTCTTGCAATTAAAACATAAATAATTGATATTAAAAAATTTAAAAATAACCTTTAACATATATTAAGATTTAAGCCCAACATAAAAATAAAGTCCAATATTAATTAATGGTATTTTTGAAATATATTTAAATAAAAGGGTACAATCAGAAAACATAAAGTTTCCCATTATTCGTATTTTTATATATAATATAGATATAGATAATCACTCTATAATATTAGGTAAGAAAAACAAATTCCTTATACTTAATATTTTTTTTATTTATAGAAAAAGTATATAATTGTCAAATATAAGTATCATAAAAAAAACCTAACAAACGTTGGGTTTTCAACGTGTTGAAAAGAGGAAAAAAAAAAAATAAAAACAACATTGAAAGCCCATGATATGTCATCCAATTTCATTGAAGAAATTCCATTATTTAAAGATCTTCAAGATTTTGACATCTCAAATATCATCATTGTTTATAATCCAGATTCCAATAGTATTTTTTATTGAAATTCATAGAAAACCTAATTTTTATTTTGGTTTTCAAGAGGATCATAAGAGAAGAACAATAAGAGGGGAAAAAAAAATCTTCAATGGTTGTTTGAGACTTAAAGATGTTGAGAGGAGAGATTTTTTTTTTTAATATATTTTTAATAAATACTAGAAATATAAACTCTCGCTAACGCGCCGGGAGCATTTCTTCTGTATTTTTTGAATATTAAGTCAATGACAATGACACACAACACAACGTACGTAGGAAATACCTAAAAAATATAATGATAAGGATAATTTTATAATAACATATAGTAATCAAATAAGGGGAGAGGAAGGGAAACAATACTCCCTCAGTCCCATATTATCTGTCCCTTTTGAGTCAAAGTTTCCTAACTTTGACCTTTAATCATAAAAAAATTATATAAAAATAAATTTTAAAAAATTATGTTTTGATTAAGTTAAGTCTTAAACTTTTCAAAACATATTTTTTGAAAATTTGATTGTATATATATTTTTTGTAATTAAAGGAAAAATGTATGATTAGTTTGACCCAAAAGGGACATATAATATGGGACAAAGGGAGTATTATTTAATGCATTTATTTAATTCTAAAAAAATTGTGATAAGGATAATTTTATAATAACATATAGTCATAAAATAAGAGGAGAGAGGAAAGGAAAAAAGACATTATTTAATGCATTTATTTAATTATTTAATTCAAGCATTACTTAATAATTTTTTTATTGTTTCTATAAAAATGAAATATTAATTTCTCATGAATTTTTGTAAATATTTGAAAAAAAAAGAAATTAAGAGAAAATGCCAAGTGACATCTCTTTAGTCTCCTTTAGGGATAGAATTAATACTACGATATAGATTTCTCATTATTTTTTGTAAATTTTTCAAAAAAAAAAAAGGAAATTAAGGTTCTATTTGTTAAATTAAGTATTGAAATTTTAAGCATTGAATTTTTATTGCTACTGAATTTAAATATGAATTTATAGTGAAAATACTGTTTGATAAGCTATTTAATGTTGAATGTAGAAAAAAATATTTTTGTTGATATTAAAAAGGAAAGAACATAACGTTAATGTGATTTAAATAACAAATCTTTTCTTAAATAATATTGTTGAATAGAAAAGATAACCTTAAACCTACTTTTTATTTTCATTGTTTTTTCATTGAAAATTTTAAATTAAGTGATTTCTGAACATTAATTTTCAAACAGATTGAAAAGATTAAACCATTGAAATTCAATGGTTTATCAAACAACCCCTAAGAGAAAATGCCAAGTGGCATTCTCTTTTTTTTTTTAAGGAAACCGAAGTTTTATTGAAATCAACCTGGAGAAGGATTACAAATATGTGATGGTAAATATCCCACCCACACTCTCTGCTCCCCCTCATTACATTCTGACTTAGCAATATAGTGAGCTAATACGTTAGCCTCCCGATTAACAAACTTAAAGGAGACTGAATCAAACACTGATAAAAGATCTAAAACATCATGAATTAGGTAAGCACCTGAACATAACGAATCACGACCCTTGGCAATCTCCTCGACAACCTGTTTACTATCAGAATCAACAATCAAAGAAACATAACCATGCTCCCATGTCGATTCTAAAACAAAAATGATTGCCATGCATTCGGCATGCATCACACTAGCAGCTTCTTCAACACTACGTACTTCCAATATCACATCACCATTCACATTTCTGATAACCATCCCCAAAACAGCTAACCCTGTTTCACTATTATACGCGGCATCGCAGTTCAGCTTCAACATCCCAGGATCAGGTGGCCTCCATTGTTGCACTATGCGCTTTCTTGAGATCTCCCTCTCTCCATGAATACTCGACATCCCCTCTTCATACTCCTTAACCATGACCTCGATTCTCCAAATTAATTAACTACTTAAAATACATCGACCTTCATGTAAACAAAGGTTTCGATTGTACCAAAGTAACCATAAACCAACAAGAATCTTTTCAAGGCATCCCTTCTGTTTAGCAGCTATAAAAGAGATATAGGCAGAAATCATTAGCATCCTCATTATTCTCTACAAAATCCTCCATCCATCCAGCATATTCACTCCACATCAGTTTATCAAAATGGCAATCAAAGAAAATATGAGCCAAAGTTTCGTTTGGAGCACCACAAACGCAACATTCATCGTTGATCTCCATATGTCTCAACTTCAATACGTTTCTAGCAAGGAGAAAACCATGAGACCATCTCCAAATAAACAATTTTACCTTCGGGATAACCTTGGCTGTCCAAAGTAGATTCCAAATGGGATTACGCAACTCAGGATCTGGTACCTTACGATCGAGACTGATCCTAGCAACAAAATAAGCCGAGCGAACGGAGAAAGAACCCAGCTTTGACGCCAACCATATGAGTTTATCATCCATCCGTGTCATACTTAGATTAATCTCTAATATGGCATCCACTTCATTCGGCAAAAAAAGAGTCCTCAATAGATCTTCCTTCCAGCATCTTTCATCCCTGTCAATCAATTCAGACACAAGTCCATGATCCAATATGTTAGGCGTTATCGAACTTGGTCTCCCAAATGGTAAGGATGGGAGCCAAGTGTCCTCCATAATCCTAACTGAATTATCATCCCCAATGCGCCATCTTGACCACAATTTTAATACCAATCTCCCTTCCATAATGCTTCTCCAAACATATGAAGGGTTTGATCCAAGTTGTGCCTCCAAAAATGAAGTTGCTGGAAAATATCTAGCTCTGAAAACTTTATAGCAAAGGGTTTAGGTATTATGAATGAACCTCTAACCTTGTTTAGCTAGGAAGGCTAAATTGAATGCTTCGAAATCCCTAAAACCCATTCCTCCATCTAGCTTCGATGTACATGAATCCTCCCACCGAACCCAATGAATACCTCTCCTATCCTTTCCATGGATCCACCAAAATTTAGCCAGTATCATATCAAGATCATGAAGGAATGTATTTGGGAATTTGAAGCAACTCATAACATACATAGGTATAGCTTGTGCTACTGCTTAAATTAAAACTCCCTTGCCTGCAGCTGATAACAATTTACTCTGCCAGTGGTGAACTCATGCCCCACTAAAATGGTTTAGCCTAAATACTTATCACCGGGTAGCAATTTTTGAACTCCCAAATTCTGCTTGATTAACTCTCTACTTTGCATTGGGGTATCATTGCTGAAATAGATAGCCAACTTATCAATATTAACAAATTGTCTCGATGCCCTTTCATACTGCGCCAAAAGTTCTAAAATTGACTCTGCTTCCTGTAGTGTTGCCCTTGCAAACAATAGGCTATCATCGTCAAAGAGTAAGTGTGTCACCTTGGGTGCTGCACGACTCATTGAAACCCCCTGTATAATACCAGACTCATCAGCATTATTCAATAAAACAGAAAGACCATCTACACAAAGGAGAAATAGGTATGGAGAAATGGGATCGCCTTGTCGAATTCCACGAGATGGAGCAATATTACCACATTGCTGGCCATTAACCATTACCGAATAAGATACAGTACGTACACAAGTCATAATTAATGAAATCCAACTACCAGGGAAAACCCATAGTCTTCATAACCAACTCCAAATAATCCCACTCCACTCTATCATAGGCCTTACTCATATCAAATTTCAATGCCATACACCCATACTTGCCACACTTCCTGTTTTTTAACTGGTGAATAGTTTCATAAGCTACCAAAACATTAACGAATATCAATCTCCCTGGAACAAATGCACTTTGGTTCTCACTTATGATATCTAGCAAAATCACTTTCAGTCTATTGGCAATAACCTTTGAAACAATTTTATAGAAAACATTACAAAGGCTAATCGGTCTAAAATCTGCTGGCACAACAAGTTTACAATATTCGTTGCATTTAGATCAGGCCACCAATCACCGCCATTCAAGAAGCTCAAGACTGCCGCTGTTAAACCCCCACCTAAAACATCCCAATACTTCTGGAAAAACATAGCAGTCATTCCATCAGGTCCTGGAGCCTTCGATGGACTTATTTGATCAATCGCATTCTCAACTTCTATCACCTCCCATGGTGCATTCAGTATACTCAATTGATTTGGAGTGAGCCGAGTTTTTATATTATTACAAAAGTCAGCTGGAACATCTTGGTGAGAAGAAGCAAATAACTTTTCAAAGTATTTCATAGAAACCTCTTGAACATCATCCACTTTAGTTTTCCATGTACTTTGTTCATTCTTAATTTTAACAACAGAATTTTCAAGTCTCCGTTGGGAGGCAAAATTATGAAAGAAAGACGTGTTACGGTCTCCCTCCCATAACCACAAAGTTTTTGCTCTCTGCCTCCAATAAGTCTCCTGGAATTTATCCAACTCTCCAAGCTCAAACAACAAAGAACTTATCATATTCGAGTCCCTTTGCACTCGAGAGCTATAACACTCGGATATCTCCCTCCTTAGTTTATCAACTTTCAAACCAAGTGAGCCATAGACATATTTATTCCAACTAACAACAAAAGACGAAGAACAATTCTGAATTTTCTTGGTTACTCGCTACAATGAGTGTACATCATTAGAGCCCCAAGACTTGGAAACAACCCTCCTAAAGTCTTCATGCTGAATCCAGAAATTATCAAACTTTCATGATGATTGTTTAATAACTGATTGAATCTGGTGGTCAACTATTCGAAGAATAATTGGCAAATGGTCAGGGAAACTAGAGAACTCATGTACTTAAAATGAGTGACCAAACCTGTTCTTCCATTGCCGAGAGACTAAAAACCGATCTAGTCTTTCAAAAACAGACACTACATCACGGAAGGCTTGCATTTGTGCTTCAGAGCGAATAGCACCTCCCACCTTTTCCGACCCATCTAATAATTCATTAAAGTCTCCACCAATGACCCACGACAATGAACACTTTTCATGCAACGAGCGAATAAGATTCCATGATTCCCGACGCCTCTTCGTTATAGGATTGCCATAAAACCTGGCAAACCTCCAAGGGGGTGCGTTATCCCCATCAGTGATTTGTAGCTCAATATGAGAAACCGAATAACTTTGAATTGACACCTCCTATCCCTCCTGCCACAACATTGCCAAACCACCACTTCTCCCTACCGAATCCACTGAAAAACAATGTTGGTACCCCCATCGAGATCTCAACCATTCCATCTCGTTGCTTGACCTTCTTGTCTTACTAAGGAATACCAACTGAGGGCGGTGTTTTTTAAACACCTTTAGTACTTCTGGAATTGCCCTGGTTGCCCCCAGACCCTGGCAATTCCACGCCAAAATACTCATTATGTTTGCGGGGTTGGCTACCCGTGCCAACCTCCGTCAATTGAGGAGTATTAACCTCTGAAATACTATCTGATCCTATCTCACCATCCTTTCTACTTTTCTTCCTTCCATTAAACACCAAATCTTTCGAGCCTCCTCTCTTTTCCCCCAAGACCATTGCAGATTGACCCGAGTTCTCCTTAGTAGTAATCCGAGCAGCTCTCTTCCATCTTTTCCCATTCTGGCTTTCCCCTCCACTGTTTGCAACAATATTCTTAGCAGCAAAACTAAATATCTGCTCCTTCGAGTTTGAAAGCCTCTCTTCTGCATTCATCTAAAGGCTTTCAAAACCACTAGCACGGTTGTCGAAATGACCCTCTCGGCCTACTCGACCAAATCAGTCTCCATCAGTTCTTCTTTAATATCCTTACTCCCAACCACCATATTATCACCCTGGAAATCTGGATAGGTCGACTTAATAGCTGCCTCCTGCTGACTAAGCAAAACATGCTGAACACTTGACTTTTTGGTCACCCCCAATTCATTGTTTTCTTTCAACACGCTCTGTTTGTTATTCCCCAAATGAATATCATTATTTTTCCATCCTGTCCATGGTTTACTCTGCCTTCCATTAACCGACTATTCCTTGTCATCCTCCCTACCAGTACGGGTCTCACTGATACCCGGGCCGTCAAATTTCAACTATCTTTCTCGCACTCGTTTTCAGTATGAGTAAAGCAACCACACACATAACAAAAATCAGGTAACTTTTCATACCGAAAGCTCACAAGAATCTTTCCATCATTCGGAGCAGTCAGCATCATACCTCTTCGCAAGGGTTTATTAACATTCAATCTCACTCTAATACGCAAGAACTTTCCCCATGTTATCTTCTCCCCCACAAATTTTGATCTCCACCAATTCCCCCAGTGAATATCCAATAACCTTACCGATACTGTCATTCATAAAACCAAGAGGAAGATCATGCACTTGGATCCAAAACAGGCACCACTCCAACTTTATATCCTCAACACTATCAAAAGCATCGTAACCCTTCAGGACCAATAAAGCTTTGTTGAAATTCCATGGAGCTTGCTGGAAAACATGATCTTTCTCCACCTCAATCCCAAATTGGAAAATAAAAATTTTATCCCCAATTTCTCGAATCTGTAAGCCACCATTCAATTTCCACACCATATGCAAAAACGTTTCTCATCACATGAATATTGATTGCCTTTCGAGAGAGCAGTTTTCCAATCAAACAAGCCTTCCCCTCATCCAATGTTTCAGCAATCATCTGTTTTTCCACCGCCACCGCCAAGTTTTCCTCCTTTGTGAGATGAAAACTATCCCATAGATCTGCTAAGGTCTCGGCCATGAGTTAATTGAAATCAAAGAAGAAGAAAATCAAATTGGATTGTACCGCTGACAATAGCCAAAATTTGCACTAAGGCAAAAAAGAGCACTCACAAGAGAAAAACCCTAGGAGCGAAAAAATGTTTTTTTATTTTTAATCCTGAATTAATGACCTAAAAACCAAGTGGCATATCTCTTTAGTTTCCTTTAGGGATATTATTAATAGTATGGTATGGTATAGATTTGTGAATTGAGATTTTTGGTCTTGAATTAAAGAGAGAAAGAAGATTGTTAGAAGAAGAAGAATAAATAAATGAGAGGAGAAGACGTTGGTTTTGTAAGGGGCAATAGTCTGAAACAAATTTTTTTTTTTTAAATATATTTGACTAAACATTTTCAATGATAAGCAAGAAGTAGGTTCCCACCCTTTTTCATTGAAAAAGTTTTATAAAGTTAAATTGAAAATAAGTTATCAAACACATAGAAACGATGGAGACGTTGAAAATTAATTTTTCAATGAAATGAAAATTTTAAATGGTTTATTAAACAGGCCCTAAGAATTGCAATTCAGTTCAAATTGCAAAGAATATTGGCGACTCTCTAGTATCCACTTGCGTTTTGCCATTGATCTTCTGTGATTTTTTCTCTACAATTTTTCTAATAATTTACTCTGGTTCTTTTTCATTTTCAAAGTACTTTTGTTCGGATTTTAACACAAAAGATGAGAGTAAAAATTTAGTGTTGCCGTTTGGTTGAATGGAAGGTCTTAGATATCAAACTTTTGAATCTAAGTGAAATACTGTTTGAATTCTGTAGCGATCAATTTCTTGCTTCTTGAAATGTAGTATGGAAGTACATTTAATCACTCTAGTTTTCCATTAATTAGAGCTTAATCCTCAGAGCTCTCCATCTTATATTATCGTCCACTGCTACTTTTTTTTTATGGTATTGCAATTGACTTTTTTACTTTTAAGCTAGAAAAAGTTGGCTAGTCCTTGCAAACCAAACTTGAATTCACTAAAAAATATCTGCTGCAAGTACTAGCTAGCTCTCCATAGCTTGGATATTTCACGATCGCCAGCGATAGAGATTCTTCTCATTGATTTTTACTTGGATTTTAAGTACCAAGAATTGCATTTCAATAGTTCAAACTGCAAAGAACATCGACGACGCTCTAGTTTTTACTTGGCATTTTTTATTGATCTTTTGCGGTTCTTTTTCTCTAGAAGATTTATGATAATTTACTCCATTTTTTTAGTATTTATGTTCAGATTTCAACAAAAAAATTGAAGGATTAGAGTGAGGATTTTGTGTTGCCGTTTGGTTGAATGGAACGTCTTAGATCTCGAACTTTTGAAACAAACAAACTTGGAAGTGAAAAGTTGTTTGAAATTTATAATAATGAACTTTTTGCTTATTGAGGTGTATTATCCAAGTGCAATTAATCACGATTTCGAAAAACTGAAGCTCAATTCTAGGAGCTGTACATCTTATATTATTGTATGGTGCTCTTGTTTTTAGAATGTGCTTAGAAGTTACATATTATTTGCAGATTCAGTAGAATATAACTTTTGTTTTAACCTGGGATTGTAAACGATCGAAGCCGATGGATCCAAAGCCGCACAAGCCGAAGTCCGTACAGAAGTCCCCACGGAAGTCCACGAAAAAAAGTTTGACGGAACTTGTAGGTTTTGTATGGATTTTTTTAGTGACTTCTACATTTGGAACCTATTTGCAGCCTATTTTAGTCCCCATAATAATGACTTCTACATTATTATATGCAGCTTATTTGGAACCTATGGGAAAAGCAATATACTCCATTTTTGATATTGTTATGAATATTGTTCAAACTTTTGAGGATATTATTGGGAATAAGAATATGTCTAATAGGGAGAAAGCAAAAAAAAAAAAAAGTCTCCCATTGTACGTGATTACAGAATTTAAATTTGAGGTATGGAAAGAAATACTTCACAAGATCAATGAGGAGCTTGTTGACGGTGATGGAAGGGGAGACTCTCGGCAAATATCGACACTATACAGGGCTTTTAACAATATTGGTGAAGGATGCTTTCGAGAAGAAGAATGATCCGTCAAAATATGATCATTCAAAAAAAATTGTGGTCTCTAACTTTAAAGTTCAAAGGCTAAGTTTATACGGACACCAATTGTTGGACTCATGATAGACATTGAGTTTCCTATTATTCCCCTTCGCCAACATTTTTGCATTCTTCCAAAGTCTTACTTATCATCATAATCATAAATGGACACCAATTGTTGGACTCATGATGGACATTGAGTTTCCTATTATTCCCCTTCGCCAACATTTTTGCATTCTTCCGAAGTCTTACTTATCATCATAATCATAAATCATAAACTCATATAATAGTTATCCCATTTCATAAGAGCTTGACATGTGGCACAATAAAGGGTGAAGGCGAAGGATAGGCAACCCATAATAAATGGGTTATTTATCAAATGACAATCATACATTTTAATTTTATTCTATTTACTCCTTATATTATTTCTTTTTTACGATTTAACCCTTTGACATTATTTGTTTCATATTGAAGCCCTCAAACATTTAAATTATATGCAATTTAGTCTCTCAAATATATTTGATGAAAACAGGGTCTATTGCGACGGAAAAATTTTGCTACGAACAAATCCGTACCAGATAACCATGTTCTTGTGTTTTCTTAGAGGACAGGATTTGCCTGGTGTACTTCCATCATCGTTGGTGAAGCTTCCTTACCTTAAAGTCATGTAAGAACAAAAAAGGGCTCTGAAATTATGTGTTTCAACATTGGATATTAGACTTTAGAGAAAGATGTTTTGTCTAATAGAAATATGTTTCTTTTTCTAGTGATCTTACACGAAACTATATTCATGGTATAATACCACCTAAATGGACTTCTATGAAGTTCGAAAATTTGTAAGACCTCAATTCTACTCTGAACATCTAAATTTTCTAATAAATTTGCAGCACATTCGTTCAAGTTTTGGTTACAGCATTCTTAATGCTAACAATCTCACAGGAAAGTTACCCCAATCCCTCACCAATTTAACCAAGTTAACAGAACTGTAAGTTCTTGTAACGGTAGTCATTATATTAGATTGTAGTGGCAACAAATATTTTGGTTTGATGTCTCTTTTTCATGTTTGTTGACGTTTAGGAGAACTAGCAACAATAACTTCACTGGAAAAATACCATATTTTTTTCAAAGTTGGAAGCAACTTCAAAAGTTGCAAGTAGCTTGTTCCTCCTACCTCTTTCAGGAAGCTTCAATGCACCAAAATTTTGTAGTTAATTTGTTCTGTTTAACAGAGAGATTCAAGCTAGTGGTTTTGAGGGCCCTATTCCTTCTAGCATCTCTAACTTGAGTAATATGTATGAACTGTAAGTTGGCCTTCTGAAGTGAGTATTGTTTTTAACATACTCTATGAATGTTAAGTTCTTTGCACAAAAACAAGAATTTCATTAATGAGTTATGACCAAGGTTCTATTAACTTGACAAGTAAAATTTAGATTTGATTTCATGCAGAAGGATCAGTGACTTAAATAGAGGAGTTTCATAGCTTCCATACTTAGAAAACATGAATAACTTATTTAGATTGTGAGTTACTCCTACAATAATGATAACATTCTTGGCAATGAGAAAGCATGTACTCTGCTGCTATTTTTCTAACATGAAATAAGTTTATTTTAGAATGTTTAGGAGCTGTAACATTGAAAACTAAAGATTGGTTGTTGCAGCTGGAAGAACAAGGTAAAGCTCCAATTACCAGCTTGAGACTTCGCGGTGCAAGTTTGTAAGTGTATAAGGAAAATATAGGGAAATTGCTATAAGTAGAACATATAGGGAAATTGGTAAGGAAAATTAGTTGTGTAGAACTATTTACTCGGAACATATATGTAGTTAGTAGGAAATGTGTAGAACATGTAAACTCTTGTAAATTACTACTTTGTATTTTGTTATCGGATATTCCGTATGAATGTAATTTCATTTGTAACTAAATAAAATTTTATGACAAAAG
Organism: Corchorus olitorius; assembly: GCA_001974825.2. Lineage (NCBI taxonomy): Eukaryota > Viridiplantae > Streptophyta > Magnoliopsida > Malvales > Malvaceae > Corchorus > Corchorus olitorius. The sequence goes on along the minus strand of AWUE01020927.1, from coordinate 11,711 downwards.
AAAAAAAGAAGATTTACTACGAGCTTTGCTACAGACTTTCAAGAATCAGCTATGGAAACTATTTTTAATTATCAATATAGTATGTCATTAAATAAAAGTATAAATTGTAAAAAATATATATTTTTATTAAAAAAATTAATATTTGCTACGGACATTGCCACGAAAATTGACTAATTTGCTACGGACAATGCGACGGATCGCCGGAGATGGTGTCCGGAGTTTTGCTACGGAATAGTGAAAAATAGCTACGACATGAACTTCTATAGCTACTTGCTACGAACATAATCATTCCGTAGCTATATATTATTAGCGACGCCAGTATTTGCAAGGGACACGACTTCGGGCAATTTCCGTAGCTGGTTCATTTTACCTACATATTGTTGACTTATTGCTACGGGAATTGTCCGTCACAATAAACATGTTTTCTACTTCTAGTAGTGATACTTAATTTTATACAATTTAGTCCTTAAACTTGATTTCTTTTATTTCTTAAATATTTTATAATTTTACTCATTAATACTTTTTAAATATGATTCAAAATAATTTTTTAAAGTCTAATCAAAGACACCGCAACGAAGTGCGGCGGGGGAATTTTCTAGTATATATGGTTATTTTCTAGTAATATTTATTTTTGGTTTCTAATTACAGGTCTACTCTCTTTTTATTTATACTATATTAATATTTATTTTTGGTTTTCAATTACATGTCTATTTTCTTTTAATTTATATTATACTAATATTTATTTTTGGTTTCTTCTAATTATAGGTCTATACAAAAGTAGGAGAATAAGAGTTTAAAGAATAAGGGTTCACCACCAACACCTATTGAATGGGATCGCTGAATCTCTTCTAACCAACCTTTCTTTACACCTTTGAAACATCACCTTCATAGACGTCTAAGGATAAAATAGTATGTGGTTAACAAAAAGAAGTATCTACCAAATGTAACCATCAGTAACAAGGTGATAGAGTTTCCAAAATTAGATGATGACAAGATGTGTGATGGAAACTTTGGTGCAATTATAGTGTTATCCTACAATATCGGTGCAAACATTTATATCAAGTACCCTGTAGCTTTTTACAGTTTGAGATATTGTTATGCAACTTTGCTAGAAGAGGTTAATAAATACAACGTTGGTATTCTTTGTCTACAAGAGATAATTCATATTATCCCAAAATCTGTTTAGGATATTTCTCTTTTGCTTTACGACATCTAATTAACTTGGTAATTATCTATGTACAGGTGCACAATAATCATTTGGAGAAGTTCCTAAAACCTTAGCTAGAAGAAGAGTGTTATTCGGTTGTACTTACACAAGGCCAAAAGGAAGAAGGTAAATTTTTTTAAGACTAACTTTCTTTAGGAAAATTATTCAATACACTGTAAGTGTAGTTTAGCAGGCTACACATGCGGGGTTTAAGGGTTGACATGTGTTATTTAGGAAATAGTTTTGAATTTTAAAAACAAAATTAATTCAGAAAATAAACATGTGTCAAATCCTCCCGACTTGTGGAGTCCAAAATTTACACTGTTAGTGTATCAACTAATTACCCCTTTATATGTTTTTGATCTTAGTAGTTTTTACTTTTAGCAGTTATCGTGATTCAATTTTACTTGAACTCAAATTCTCATATAGTGCAGCATGCCCAATTAAGGGCACTTCACTATTTCCATTTGGTATTTTAGGTTTAGTGTATTGGGTTAGTTTATTTAGCTTTTCCATTTGGTATTTTTAGTTTTAGTGGATTGGACTAGTTTATTTAACTCCAGGCTTGTTTTTTTTTTTTTTGTGTTGGGCCACTATTCTCCAAACTTCTGCTTCTTTTTCCTATCTCCCTCCTCCTCTCTAAAGTAAAACACCCATATCATATAGGTTAGTGGGAAATTCAAGTATATGATATTTTAGATGTAACATTATTGAATCTCTGCCAGGTTGAATATAGAGGCAATAACTCTATTAATGAAGGATGTGCTATCTATTATTGTACTTTACGATTCAGAGTTATTGACCAACAAGAGATAGATAATCTCTAAATTAGATAAAGAACTACTATAATATTATAATGTACTTGTGATTAATAATTTCTGGTTGTATAGCTAGGTTGAGTTTGAAAATGAAGCAGAGTCAAAAGTAAACATGCATTGTGAGAAAGAAAAGCTCTAGGAATTGTTAGTGAAGATATCATTATATTTTAGATCGTGGTCTTATTTGGTTTCTTTTCAATCAAAGCATTTACTGTATTATATTAGATCGTTTTTATTTTTGTTTTGCTTTTGTTTTGTAGGACAACATTACACTTTGACTTGTATTGCAAGACCAACTCTCACAAAAATCCAAGAAACATCTGCACATTTGTGTGGTATTAAATTAATGTGATGTTTATTTGCCTTATATCGTTGATTCTAGGCGGATTTACTAAGTCATGTTTTTTTTGGGCAGACAAATACACATATAAGTTCAAATAAAAGTGCACAACTTGCAAAATGTTATAAGGTTTCTACTTTTTTTTATCCTTTTCTTTCTTTCCTAATCGGTGTCTATATTTCATTTGTTCTTAAAAGTTGAAGGCTTTTGACAATAATTTCTCATTCCTCTCACTTCAAGGTTAAGACCCTTGTTCACAAATTGGAGAAACCCTATCAAGTGAAGCTCCTCTAATAATTTGTGGAGATTTCCAAGGTTTTAATCACCGGATCAGTTGGCATACCGGTCAAGTGTCCGGTCAATAGTCTGACCGGTTGGTTCAACCTTACTCCTAGGCCATATGGAGGATTATCTCCCGTAAGCCTTTAGCCCCATTCCCTCAAGAATTTAAGACTTTTAAAGCTAAATTTAAGACTTTTAAAGCTAACTTGAATATTTAAGAGTTAAGACTTTTATTCTTGTTTAAAGCTAAACTAGATTTCTTGCCTGCGCCATGTGGCGCGGGTTGTGTCTTCTTCTTCTGCCTACCGTATAATGTATACAATATAAATAGACTTTTAGGCAGACAGAGAGAGAAAACGTAAGGACCCAAATGGTTATAAAAAATGGGCTGCTCTAAGAATTGGACTGAAGAGCACTTTAGAATTTAGCTGTAAAGCAACTAATTGTTTATATTCCTCTCTTAACCTTTTGGATAGCCGTTGCTGTAGGTTTTCTCTAAGCAAAAAAATAGAGGTACACAATAGAATTTGCATAGACATCCATCCAGTGCAGCAGGAGAGATAAGGATCCGAAAGAGCACTACCCACCTTAATTCAGTGCAATAAAATAAAAGAACAAAAACCGAGCATTGGTCAAATAATCATACGTTTGAAGAACAACGTCAATGTCTTTGGAAACTTGATGGAAAGCTAAGCATAATATATTGTATTGCAGTGATAACAATATATTAGAAATACTAAAATTTAAATTGCAGCCTGTAAATGCTCATACTAATAAGGATGGTAACTTACGAAGTAGGTGGTATAGGGGCTAACATTTCCACCATCATGATCAAGGCCATTATTCAAAACCAAATCAGATGTAACTAAAGTTCTATATAGCCATGAGTGACAATAGACACCTACCTAAATAATTGGTGGGCTCATCAAGCAACAGAATGGTGGGATTCATGAAAAGAGCGCGCACTAATGCAATCCTCATTACCCATCCATCAGAGAAATCTCGGGTTTCTTTTTGGCTTGCATCTTCCTGTTGAAACCAAGACCAAACAAAATCTCAGCGGCACGTTTCTCAGCAGTTGTTGCATCCATGGCTTCCAATCGCTCATAGATACGTTCAAGTTGCTCCCCACCACCATCATCCTACAGCAAAAATTAAATCAAAAGGCAAAGGTTAAAACAGAGGTTTTTAAATAGAAAGAACTACTAAGATGATTAGATACTCGGTCGCAGAATAAACATGTCCTGCCAAGGGTTCAGCTTCTTTCTCCAATCTCAGCCTCTCCTCATCACAACTTATGACAGCTTTCAATGCAGACATGTCAAAAACTTCAATCTCCTTGATTAGATGATAGATATCCATGTGCTCTGGAATTGGGAGTTCACACAATCCTTTACGAAGCAGTCATACCATGTTTCTTGGATGAGTTTTTTGATCTATGAATCCAAATACCGACAAGGCTTCCAATCAGAATCCAAATACCTGTGTGTTTTGCATTGCTAAGTTTAATTACTTGGTTGATCTTTTTCAGAATTTCTAATTTTTCATGCATAGGCTTAAACTTGGCAATAGCCTAGGCAGAAGTAAGGTTTTTGTCTTTTTAAAAAAAAAATTAATATCAATCATTCTGCAATCCATACCCCTAGAGGTATTTAATTCTATTCTTTTAGTTTTGATCTTCAGTTGTTGCTTTCATGTTAACTATTTAATGTGTAAGATGCATAGCACAAAATGGGCAGCATTGATGAAACGCAGGGGCGGATCCATGATTTTTCTTGAGTGGGGGCACATTATTAAATATATTTATATATAAGTTTCATTTAAAAAAACATTTGAATTTCAACAAAGAAAAGTTCTACTATTATAAGTATATACTAATCCTATTAGTTAATAATAATTATACTTTAATAACAAGTGTGTTAGCTTGCGCTACATAGTAAGAATCTTATTAAAAAGTTCTTGATCGCAGTGAGCATTTTTTCTTTAATTTGAATCTGAATTTACACGTGAGGAGAGCTGTTAATTTGAGTTTAAAAATATGCCTATTATAACTCTTAAACACATAGGAAGAAAGACAAAAATTAAGTAGTTATCTCCATCATTGTCAAAAGTTGATTGAGCTCTTTGGTAAATTTATTAGGTGTTGAAAATTTATATATAAAATAAAATATATAATATATACAATGATACAACTTGGAAATGGTTCTAATAAAATAAATCAATTTAAACATATATGCATATGATGTCAAAAAAAAAAAAACCCTATAGGCATATGTAGGCTTAGAAATAAGTTAAGAGAGAAGTTAACAAAGAAAAGGATACTAATGGGATTGACTAACACTGTAAAAGGTACATAAAGTTACAAAGCCGTGATCCTATACTTAGGAAATTACTAGAAAAACTAAGGTCAAATGCACTATATTTTCTCTTCATGATGAGTTAGTGGGGGCAAAGTGTACTAAAATTTTAATCTTTTTCCTTCATAGTATCATGGTCTAGTGGATCCCAGTGGGGGCACGTGCCTCTAGTTTGTATCCCCCTTAGACACACGTGGACGTGCCACGTGTAATTTTATAATTTTTGCACATTAATTATCAAACATATTGAAAAAAATTTAAAGCATTGAGATGATGTTTCGAGTTCGAAACCTGAAATTGGCGGAATGAGATTATGGAAAAGGAGATAGCTACCTCCTATTGTATAATCCATTTCAATATAATTTTCATGAGTAGTAAAAAAATCTAACTCTAGTCAACTAAAGTTTGGTTGGTCAAATTTGATTTTATTTTGGTGATTTTTGAATTTTGGATCTATTTTACCATCTTTAAAATCGATCATTTATAGATTAGGACCAGATCCCCTCTTTTACTATTTCTGAAATTTTCAATTTTGGATCGGCTTAATAGAGATTTTGGCTCTTGAAACTTGTATAAGAAAGGGACAATTTTATCCCTTAAACTTTCAAAATTGACAATTGCATGCTTGAACTTAAAAAAAGAAGAAGACAAATTAACCATTTTTTAATGGAAATTGGTTATATTTCGTTAATTTGGATAAAAATTAACCTTTTTTTCGGATATTGGTATGATTCTGATAAATTTAGTCCAATATTTATTGAATTATTGACGGAATTTAATCATTATCCATCCAAAAAGACTAATTTGTCCTTCTTTACAAATTTGTATAATTGGTAATTTTGAAATTTAAGACTTCAAGTACTTATTTGTCAATTTTTTTTGGATCACATAGAGACGTCAAGCCGGTTGCCGGTACCAGCTTTGTATACAAACATTAAACCTAGAGCTGGTAAAATGAACCCAAAACCCGAAACCCGCCCGAGTCCGAACCCGAAATTACCCGAGTTGACTAGAAAAGTCAACATCCCGAACCCGACCCGAGACTGAGCCCGATCCCGACCTGAGCCCGAACCCTAAATAATTTGAATTTAATAATAATTTATAAAATAAAATATTTTATTGGTTAGAAAAAAAACATATTTCCTTTTAATATTAAATAAAACTATTATATATATGAATATAATAAAATTTATATAATAATCATCACAATTAAATGATTCATTAATCAATATATAAAAAGTGATAAACTACTAAATATATATAATTTGATATATATATATATATAAGTTATATAATTTAAAGCAAAAGACTAAAAAATACCTTATAACTAATTAAAGTATAATTAATTAAATACATGAAATTTTAATTTTTTTTAAACAAATAAAGAGTCTACAGAAGCAAATGATGAAACGGAAGCAAAGGTTTAAACCGAAAGTTCTATCCTTGTTCAATCTAGTCCCTTATTTTAGTTCAGTTCAATCCCCAAAATTCTTTAGTGGTTCAATTAAGGATCTATCAGCTTTTAATTTGTTTAATTTAAGACTTTCATTTTGATTATTTGTTTAATTTAATGCTTAATTTGTTTTAATTTGCAATAATTTAGAATTGATTAGCATTAATTAATTTAAATTAGTAATAAAGTATATGTATTTTATATTTAATTCAATTAATTTAAATGTTGCACGCCACTTAATAATGGTCGGTGACCGTAGTTTTTCTGAAGAAGGGTTTTCATTTTTCAACGAGTGGTCGAGTTTTCGAAACTCTCTTAATGCCTCTATAGAAGAGACTGTTCTTTTGCTATTAATCATTTGTTAGTAATATTTAACAATTATTCAATCTTTATATATATTGATAATTATGTTATATTATATTATTATATTATATATTATCAATAAACTTATAATATAAAAGATAAAAGAATTATTTTTATTTAAAAAAATCTTTAAAAAGAGTTTACACTTGAATCGGGATGAGTCGGATCCAGATCGGACTCTGAATGTCGAATCGAAATCAAACTCGAGCCCGAATCCGAACCGAGTCCGAACCCGAACCCTACCCGAGATCGAACCCGAAAATACCCAAACCCGACATAACCCAAGCCCGAAAACTCGAACCCGACTTAACCCGAGCCCGAAAATACCCGAACCCGAAAAAGCCCGAACCCGAAGTACCCCAACCCGAATCCGCCCGAACCCGCCCAATTACAAGCTCTATTAGGGACCCTTCAAGGCTTCAACACTACTAATGCCTCCAAAGATCACATCCCCAGTAGCATTACGAAGAACTATCCCCAACGAAGCCAGCCCCAAATTAATTAATATTATTATATGGAGCATCACGATTTAGTTTCAAAGTACCTGGACTAGGTGGAACCCATTGATTCGGATGCACCTGGTTCACAATCAAACGTTCCCCATTAACATTGTTCATCCCCTTTTGATCATAATTCTTAACCGTGGCCGCCACTTTTCGCACCAATTGACTACTAGTAAAACATTTTCCATCATGCAAACATTTTTTTTAGTGTAATGTATATATCAATGCTATTGCGTTATTTAATTTTTTACACTCCCTCTATCCTATATTATAAGTTTTTTTTTAGTCAACTAACACCAAACTTTGACCATTGTTTATAAAAATATATAAAACAAAATAATTTTTAAAAATAACACTTATAAACTTTGAATTACAAACTTTTCAACATATTTTTTAAAAATTAAATTTTAATATATTTTCTTATAAATAATTAGTCAAAATTTGGTGTTATTGACCGAGATATGGACTTATAATTTAGGACAGAGAAAGTATGTAGTATTTCATATAAATAAACATTAGATATTAATCCGGAACTGAGTTGCGTTGAACTTCTTGTTTAAACCATCTAAAAGCCTCAAATTGTAAACTTTTGTTTAATGGGTATCAAATTCCTTCCTAATATAAATATGTACCCCACTTAATTTGTCTATATGTACTCTAATTGATTTATATGTACCCACTTAACTTGTCTGTATGTACTCTAATTGATTTGCTTTAGGAAAATTATTCCATACACTGTCACTGGATTTTAGCAGACTGCATGTGCGGGTCTAGAAGGGTGACATGTATTTGAAATTAATTAATTCAGAAAATGAACATGTGTTAACTCCTCAACCCGCTTGTGGAGTTCAAAATTTACACTGTCAGTGTATCAAATAATTACTCTTTGTTTTATGGGTAATTATTTGATACACCTGTAGACACCCAATTTTGGTCTGAAGAAATCAAGTCATTTGAATCGTCACTAGTTCTTAATTCGTTCATCGACACTCAATGCTCAAAAAGCTTGACTCGATTTTGATCCAATTTAGTCCTTGAATTTCTTGGACCAAATTTTGGAGTCCTCATATTGAGTTAATTCCTTTTGAATTGTTGTTCATTTTCCTTGGGCTAATGTTGAATTGTTTATTTGCTTATTTTCATGCCTTTGGCTAATGATAACTTGGGATTTCGGGTCATTTTGGTCCATTTATATTTTATTGGATCAAGTCCATTTTAATATCCATCCCACTTGGGCCATCATTTCGGGTTTATCCAAGGCCCATTGTTGTTTGAAAAAAAAAAGGATTTCCCTTCTCCAAAAAATTTCCAGAAACCAAAAAAAATTGTCTTTTAGTTTCCATTAAAAAAAACGAAAAAAACTAAAAAAAAAACAAAAACAACAAATTCGGGTAGTGTTGATTTTGGGGTCTTGGAGGTGTTTTTGGAGGAGTTTAGGGAGTCTAGAGGCTTATATGGAAGTGGTAAGTAACATAGTTTGGAGTGGGTGCAAATGAATGGTTGTAGAAAGAGATTGGAAACCAACATTTAGTTTCGACCAAGGCTAGATCTAGAGTGTTTGGTGAAGATTTGAGAGAATTTAAGGCTAGATCTAAGATAAGGAGGTGAAAAGAAGCTTTGTGGCCTTTTTTGAATTTTCCGGCGACATATTCCGGCAGCCTGCGGTGGCCGGCGGTGGTGGTTGGCGTTTTGGGGTGGTGGTTGGTGTTCTTGGTGTTCTTGAGTGTTCTTGAGTGTTCTTGAGAAAAAGGGTAGTTTGATCTTGTTTATGAAGGAAATTTGGAAAGTTTTTATGTTTGTTCATAGTGTTCATCATGTGTTCTTGAGAAAAGAGAGGGTTTGATCTATTTTTGAGTTAAATTTTGGGGTTTTGGGTGTTTGTGTTTAGAGAGAAGGGAGAGCATTTTAGTTAGAGAGAGAAACTCTCAATTTCAGAAAATGAAGAGAGTGGTGAAATGAGCCAAAAGAGTGTAAAGTGAAGAAAAAGGGCCTTTTTATACTTAAAAGGCCGGATCGGTCCGACCCGCTTAGACAACCCGCACGCGACCCGCTTCTCGACCCGATACCATTTGCAGTGGTATAACCCGTCACAAGCCCCTCAACATTTCAGTTTTCTTCAATTAAGTCCCCTATCTTCTTTTGTAAGTATTAATTTGACTTCTATTTATTTTAGTTTTCAATATATATTTTGTGTCAATGTTTAAGAGCCCATTTTATTGTTATTTTTCTTTAATACTAATTAGTTTCAAAGTAAATACATAGATGTCCAAAGGAAAATTAAAAAAAAAAGAAAAGGAAAAATAAGTTGGTTTTAGTATTAGTTTACATTTAAAAAAAATATAAGTAATTTAAGGTAATTTGAGTCTTGAACTTCAATAATTTGTAGGAACTAGATATTAGTAAATTATTTTTGATATATTTAATTATTGAGATTAGCGTAGTCCCATTTGCATTACATATTTATTTCCTTGTTAATTAATTGCCATTCATGAGACTAAATTAAATTGATTCCCGTGATGGAAGTGGCATTCCGGTTTGACATCCAATGTCTTCTCCAGTTCGCTTCCTTCCTTAGAACCTCCGAAAAGATACCAACCAATGCGTGGGCGGTGTCTCAAGGAGTTCTTCGTATAATGAATCGGTAATTTAATTTAATTGGAAATCTCATTCATCATGTGCATTCATGCATTTTTAGAGATTAATTAGGTCAATAGTTAAACTTAGTTTAATTCAAAAATTCAAAAAAAATAAATAAATAAAATTCTAAAAAAAATGTTTTTCTTAAATTTGGTTCTCTTTTGAAGTTTTCAAAATAATAAAATCCAAAAAAATTGAAAATTCACAGAAAGATTAAAGAGGTGAAAAAAAAAGAAGGCAGTTTTCTTAAAGTTTTTTATTTTCAAAAGACAGTCTTTTTATTTTCACAATTTCCTTTTTAAGCAAAAAATAAAAAGCAAGAGATGTTTGTTTAAGGGAAAAACGTAGATTGATTGAGGGGGGTCTGGGTTCTTTCTTCAAAGTCCCAACGTCTTATTTCAAAGCAAAATTAGGTTTTCTTTCAAAGCTATTTTTTGAATAAAAGTGATCGAGCCAAAAATAACCCTATTTTTATGGCTATTTTATTATGTTTTTGGATCAATTTATGCTTAAATATATGTTATTTTGTTAATATTTGTGATTTGAGTCTTTATGAGATGTGAAATTGATAATTTGATAATTTTCACTACTTTTGGAGCTATTTTGATGACTTTTTACACAGATATGAGCAAAGTAATTTTGAGTATAGATTTGGAGATTCGAAGTTCGTGTTTGAAGACTTATTGAAGACAATTTGAAGATTTGAAGATTTGAAGACCATTGAAGAATTATTTCCAAGAAGCAAGAATTGAAGAATGAATCTTTAATTGTGAAGGATTGAAGACAAGCCATGAAGAAACCTGGAAGCTAAGGAATTTTGGATATTTAATATGGGAAATACTCAGCCCATATAAATCATTAATTGGAATTAAAATCTCAATTAATGACTCTTATATTCAAGGAGATATCCAAAATCCCGTAGATTCCCGATTCTAGTCCTAACAGGATTAGGATTCAGGCGCAGTTTTGGTAGAAAAATCATAACTTTCTGCTCAGACCTCCGTTTGAAGCCCATGAGTACTCGTTGGAAAGCTAACTCCGAGATCTACAACTTTCCTTTGAAGTCCAAGACCCAGTTCTGCCATCTTCAAGCCCAAAAACGACGTCGAAGTCCCTGCACGAATTCAGCAAAATTTCAGGATCCTATTTTGACTTGGATTCTACTCTAGAAAGACTTTTAATCTAACTTAGAGTCTAAGTTAGACCCAAAACCGTCCTAGACTCTTTTCCTACTTAGAATTTGAGTCTTGAGGGTTATTTCCACTATAAATAGCCACCCTATGTAACACAAATCACACACACAATATCTAGATAATTTTCTAATTCTTCTTTTTCTCTTATAGTTCTAGTTTTTCTTCTAGTTTTAGGGTTTAGAATAATAACCTTTCTCTCTGTGGGATCGACCCCTACTTGCCCTAACTATCTTTAGTTAGTAATTGTTGGGAATTTTATTTTTATGATTTGCTGACGACCGATCATAAATTTTGGCGCCGTGCCGGGGAGATTGTTTATTTTCTTTTTCTTTTCTTTTTCTATTTGATTTGCACTTGATCATCTTTGTTTTGTAGGAAATCCGATGGAGCAGACACGTTCTCTAGGGGAGTTGAATTTCGCACGCGAGATGAAACCCCTATGCATTGATTATCCTGATATGGATATGTCCTACCAATTGAAGCCAGGAGTGATCCGTTTGCTACCAGTTTTCCATGATGAAGAGTATGAAAATCCACATGAGCATCTGCGAGCCTTCT